>JAKUDI010000382.1:0-26632 GCA_022702515.1 Ilyophis sp. 1 JC-2022
GTTCAAAGAGCCCAAATTCATACTCTTATGAGTATGTGCTGCCACCCATGATAGTGACCTGTAACAAAAAGGCTTAGTATTATCCCTACTGCAGTTTGGTGTAGGCATTTCTGTATTCATCTTATGCCTCATACCAATATTGATAGCTAATGTGATAATATTCGGTAGGTAGCTTTTTAAAGGTGCATCAGTAAATCTTTCAGTCTGTTTACATTTCAAATCTAGAAGTATTCTAAAGCTATACCGGGTAGACGTATAAATGCATGCTGTGATTGCATTAGGCTATTCCTAATGTATACTTTCACCGATTGTTTTTTTATTTCTACCCTTTGAAACTGCACCTATGTGTGACATTCTACTCTTAATTTGCTGATTTTAGAATCATCCATACAAGGAGTAGCCTATACTGGACATTATGTGTCCCTTATTGTCGTCACTGAAAGTAGTGTAAGCTTGGAATTTCATCAGGGACAATTAGGGCCTACATGTTATGCTATGCCTGAAATCTTATAGACTACTACTCTGTATGCAAACAGTATGTTTTCATATACTCATATTCATAACTACTTGGGTGTATCACGAGCTGATCTTCATGGGTGGTGGTATAAGCCAAGGCCACATGTCCAGTCCAGGCAACTCCTTGTATAGATGATTCTAATTAGAAAATTAAGAGTAGAATCTATGATGGTATCAAAATGAAATACCGCTGTATTTATGCACTCGATGCAAGTGATATTTCGTTTTCAGGTGTGTACACAGTCTTCTGTGTAAAATAATCAGCATAGCGGACAGAAATATATAGTATTGTGCTGCCCTTAATGTACACATGTGCATTATAGATCTATAGCTTATGTCTAAATGTACTCTAGTGGGACCAGTCGTAGCAGTCGTAGATCACTTACTATTTTGAAGAGTATGAATTAGGCTCTTTGAGAGAAGGTTTGAACCAAATCTGCCCAGCGATGAGTACATGTTGTTTGAAATACAGTAGAACAACATAGCTACAGAATTGTATAGCAGTCAGATATAAAAAACAGAGTAGGCCTTACTGGAAATCTCTGATAGTGTGGAGAGTTTGGCTTGGTGGTGCTCATTTGAATTTCCTGTCTTTTGCAGCTTTCGACCAAGCCAAACTTCACACTTAAAACATCATTTTTTGTTTTTAATTCCCAGGGTTTTTTCTCTGGGAGGTGTCCATTTCTTTAAAAAATGTAATCATCATAGCATAATGTATACACATTTCATAACACATTGGAAATAAAACAGATTGAATCATGACAAACAACAACAGATATAGTATATTTTAGTTAAATAAAAAAACCAATTCTAGGGTGGTTGAGATTATATAGAACCAGGTTCTGTTCTACAATTTGTATAAGTTTCTCCTCCAGCATAGCGAATTGAACAACTATGAATTTTGTTTTATGTTCCGTGCTTTTAAAATCTTACACATAACAGAACGTGCTTTTTGATTGGCTGGAAATTGTATATCGTTTTACAGCGATAAAAAAATCGCCCTGTGATCTAGCCCAACAATAGGCATGTTTATTGTTCTGACTGTTTTTATAGTTGTTATTGTAGTATATACACATCCATTCTCTTTGCTTAGAAAGATTAAAAAAAAAAAAAATTGTTATCGCTATAGTCGTCGTAATGTGAACGGCCCTTAATTGTTCTGCATTGCGTGGCACTGTTATGGGTTCCATGTTTCACAGAGGCTTGTAATGTTACTAGCTAGCCGATAGCTCACACGGTGTGTTGCTTGTAATGTTACTAGCTAGCCGATAGCTCACACGGTGTGTTGCTTGTAGCTTCATTACTGATAATATTGTGGACATGTCTACAAGAAGTAACAGTTAACATTCGTAGCTAACATAAGTTTGTTTTTATTTAGCTAGGGAAGTTAACTGCATTCGTGCTAGCTTTACATTAGATAACGGTAGCCAAGTTCACCTTAGCAGTTGCTGTGTGGTCAGAGTTGTGTGGAACTGCTGATCACTGACCTGGCAAAATATATTTTAAGAAAAATATCCACCTTGCTCTCTCGCGTTGATTTGCCCACACTTGTGATTAAAACAAAAAGTTAAACCATACTGTAAAATTCAAAATCAAACTAATGTCTCAAATCCAAGCACTGTGTTAGACAAAGATTGGCAGTGTTTCAAATACATATATTTTAAATAGGTATTTTGCACGTATGCATTTTATATGTAATACAAGTTGCTTGCTGCTTTTTTGTTAGGTTTATACCTCTGTGCCACCTTTTAAAGCAATGTATGCCTCAACCATTTTCATTGTAGCTTATTGACATATTCATTTGCGAGGCATTTTCTGTGTCATCTTTAATCCTTGTCCATACAGATCAGGGATTTAAACTCGAATCCTGGAGGGTTGCAGTGGTATACTGGTGTTTTGGTATGTCTTAGCAATTATTGCTGTATTAAAATCACTGATTAGGTGAAAGAGTTCACATCTTTTATTTACGATGCCTAAACTGCTGATGGAAAAAAAGCCACAAAACACTCAGAGACGCCGCAGCCCTCCAAGCGTGGAGTTTGACGTCCCCGATGTAGCGCTGGCGTGGTGTAGCATACGGCCTGGGGATCCAGATAGGGAAACAGAAGATAGTATGGTCAAATCCTGGTGTGTGAGCTATACTTAATCTTCTGAGAAAGTTGCTCAACCTGTATTATGTGTAGTAAACATGCAGCCTGTGTGAAATGCATAAATACATAAAAATTTTGGGTTTAGGTGAAGGAGCAAAAAGGTGATTCTGTCTGCAGAGCAAGGGTGCATAGGTCAGAATTAGTTAAGTAAGGTAAGGTCTGCACTAATATCAGATAGTCTATTTACAGGGAGAGCTGTCAATGAATGCATGGAACAGCTTACCAGGTCCTGTAGCAGAGACAGACTGGTCACGTTTGGGTGTGACACAGTACTGGAAGCTCTGTAGTCTGCATCTAAAATGACTAATTTGACTTTTCTCATCATTATGCAGTTTAATGTTCACAATTGAAACACTCTGTGACATAAGACTAGCTTTAGACTCTAGAGCAGGGGTGTCAAACTCCGGTACTGGAGGGCCGCAGTGTCTGCTGGTTTTTGGTGTGTTTCAGCACAAGTGATTAATTTAAGTCACTGATTGGCTAAGAAGTCCAAACACCTTGTTCTCAAAGCTTTAACTGGCTGCTAATTAAAAAGAAACCACAAATACCTGTAGACACTGCGGCCCTCCAGGACTGGAGTTTGACACCCCTGCTCTAGAGGAAGCAAAGAAGGTTCCTCTTCTGAGCTCGTTTCAGACAGCCACTTCCTTTTTCTCTAAGGGTGGATGGACACGTGTGAACTTCTCTGCAGGGCCGCTTAATGTTAAAGCTCGTCACCGCCATTACATAGCAGGCACCTGCTGTGCTTGGACCATGAGTATATATATATTTTTTATTTTTTTGTTGTTGTTGCTGACAGTCTGATGTCAGCAGCTGCAGCAAGTCATGCAAATGGGGAGTGAATGAGTGTGAGGAACAGAAAATGTACGGCATCCTCTCACACCTTATCTCATACATCTTCACTCTGTTATGCAGCCTAGCCATGACACACAGGCATTCATCAGTTCCTGTTATTAGGTGTTAGGCGATGGTGCATCACAGCCTGCTATCTGCATTCATGCATGTCTGTCATTAATATACAGTACATGCATATGTATCTGATTCAAAGGACTCAAATTGCCCTTATTTGCTTGGCAGGAGTCATCCATCCAGGTTTATTTGCTTGGCAGGAGCCATCCATCCAGGTTTATGAAACATGCGTGTATTGCATGCAGATCCCTGAACGTGTTTCAATGAAAAATGTGACCAACTAAATGTGAATCTAATGTGAATAATTTTTTTCTGATTGGTGAAAAGAGATTTAAAATACCACTTAATACTACCAATGTGCATGCATTTCAATGGTGTCAAAAGATTATTTAACCCAGGTCTGACATACACATTATGAACTTTTAATCTTTGTGCAATTTAAAAGCTAAGCGATTTATAACCACACAGAGTAAAATGTTCAGTGTTAATTCAACTTTAACAATGTTAATATTAGTCCATATAGAATAAGAATAAAAATTCACTATATGATTTAACACTAAATCGTTGGGGCTTTGGCTCTGGAGCTTCTGCAGCAGCACAGCGGAGGCTCATCTGAGGGGCCGAAGGAGTTGTGGAGTCAGTGTGGAGCTGGAGCCGGAGATCCTGAAATTAGGTGCCATTATTAAGCACTATGTCGACCCTCAGACACAATTTGCAGAAGTTATTACCCTTATTACCTTTCAATTAGACATTAACGAAAACAAAAACTTTGAGAATGGCAAGCACGGAAAAACATCGTAATTGATCTGCATAGGGCCACTGTGGAACATTTCTTAGCCAAATCACACACTCCTTCAAATGTACACAGGGTCAGTCCTTTCTGTACACTCACCACACGCTGATCACGAGGGGGCCCGCATGTTTTAGCCCAGCACTACAACACCTGATTCAACTAATTAACAAATCAAGACCGTGATAAGTAGAATCAGGTGTCATCGCGCTGGGCTAAGTATTAATAGCTCCAGACAATTCCAAGTATTTTATTGCATAGATTTAATTGATGGACGATTGCTTGGCGGATGTTGACCTAGAACAGGGATGGGCAACTCCAGGCCTCTCGGACCGGTGTGTATGCAGGTTTTTGCTGCCACCCGTTATCCTGGCTCAATCAGCTGATTGGTCATACACACCAACACCGATTCACTCGTAAATTAGACCGCAAAAAAATGCTACAATACATGCATACATGCACAAGAACATTCATTTGCTGCTGTTCATAACATGGAATGTAGCTAAAACATCAGTTCATGTAAATGATTGGGCAAATTAAATAATTGGTAACTGGTGGCAGCAAAAACCTACGTACACACCGGCCCACGAGGCCTGGATTTACCCATCCCTGACCAAGAAGTTCAAACATAACAAAGAGATCCACATGGCATCTAAACGGGACCCTTGAATACAAATGACAAAGCTATTCTGTATATTCAATAATGCTAAACAAGCACCATGTTTGTTGATCAAACATTATTTACATTATCAGGTATGCGGCCAGGAGCTAGGCTCAGGGAGTAGGACGCCCCTGCCATGCAGAGTCCCCAGGGACAACTAGTCCTTGCAACACATCTGAACGCCACAGTGTCTCATCGGTGCCTTAGGTATATATCTATTGAGGGATATCAACACCTAGTCCTACACAACAGATCTACATGTGCTATTTTGGTATAACTAAAGGCTAGCATAAAGCAGGCTACTGCTAAACAGTGCTAGAGTTTGCAATTAGCTATCGGTAGTTAGCTTGCACATAAGTTAGTGGGTAAAACTGGCTCCAGGGGCACACCAGATAAAGAAGAAATAGCTCCAAGATGAAGTTAAGTTATGTAAATAATGTTCAGTGAATATGTCTATTTATTTTGTCGGAATAGTAAGTGCTTGTAGGCCGTTAAATTTGGTTGTTAGCTTTTAACAAAAACAAGCTCATTCATATAGTGTGTAAATGGTTTATTCAGCCATACCCCCAAAAACCTTACAATCAACTACACCATTTAAAATTACAAGAGAGAAAACAATCAGGTGATTGAGATCACTTTTAATGAATGTGTTATCTGAGATATTTGGTGTATCATATGTTTCCTCTATCGACGACACCTTTACTCATCAACAATCCCTATAAAGAAAGGGGAAAAAAGAGAAATCCACGCCCAAACACAATAAATATGGCATCACATATTCTTAATGCATCAAGGCCAAACCATACAAATATTAAATGTCAAATTTACACCTGAAAAAAAAGAAGGCCAATCGTCACAAATGACAGTTAGATAGCATCGTGTTAAAAGTAATTCCTCATTCAAGCCCTTAAGGGCCAGCATTTGCAAAGTGAAAATCCAGTAGGCTCCACGTCTCAATAAAATATTACCTCCTCCCTGTGGTCGCATGACCCTTTCAATTCCATGAATCTGTGAATATCATGTCTGCAGTCTGACTCAATACTGTGCCATGGTTTTTATTTGAAGGTAAATGGAGTAGAAAAGTAGGCCTACAAATTGAAATCGGCCTAAGCCAACATTTTGATTGGTCGATGGATAGGTTCAAATTCTGACGTGTGGGGTTTGGGGTGCCTCAAAAAATGTTTGAAAGAGTAGATCTTTTTCCTTTTTTTTTCACTTAAGTTCTTCTCAAGGTTCACCGTTCAAGTTCACCACTTTCAAGATTTCCTGAGTTTGGGGTGACTTTCGGTCAGACACCTTGCACATTTTACAAGGCTGGATCCTTGAATGAACTTCCGATCAGCGTGCGCACAACTTGAGATAGTAGCAACTCATCCTGGAGTAGAAAACCCACAACCTTCCGGTTATGCGCTCTAATCCTTAGATTGTGTATGGAACTAGATTGTGTGATGTAAAATTCAGAAGTACTCATCTCTCACATCAGTGATAAGGGCTTTTAAATGCTTTTTGATATTTAAACTTACAACTATATGCTTTAGTTCACCACTGACACCTGTTTTGCATAGGCCGAGGCCTACTACCCTCAGCTTTTGTCGACGGGATATAAGCCTTTAAAGTTTGCGTGTATTCTTGAGGGGGATCTTCAAGACTTTTTACCTTTGATGGCATACTTTATTAAGGAAGACAAAAGCCCTCCAAAAACATTTTCTGACACATCAGGGCTCCTAGCCTGCTTTGAGAAACAGGGCTCCTGGTTGTAAAAAAATAAAAAAAAAAGCAGCTTTTATGTAGCACAAAATAAAGCTGCACTGTGTATTAGCCCTGGGTCATGTCAGCTACAGTAGTCGAAAGAAACGGATGGTGACAGCAGTAATGTTCACTTTCGCTTTCAGCCATTAGAGTTGTATCGCTGTCACAGCAAAGGTGAGTCCATGGTATAAGCCTTTAAGAAAAAAAATTACATTGTGCCAGAGCTTTTTTTTTGAATATTTATATACCCATTTTCCATATTCCTGGCAATTACTTAAATGCACAATTCTGACTGATCACACCCATTACGGGAGCGATGTACGAACGCCTCGGCGCCAATAACAAAAGAGCCGCTGTGAGTTATGCTGGCTGCAGCCTCGGCGCATCGCTAATGGCAGATGAGCTCAGATGGAGCCATCCGAAATACATTGTTCCGGAGGCCGGCCTCGCGATGCTGACCGATATAAATCATACAAATTACTACTGTGCGTTTTAAAGATTAAAGGCACTTCTGCGCCGGGGGAACGCAATGTTTCAAAATGGTGTTAATCCAATTTGCTGGCAATGATTTTTCATAAGCAGTGAGGGGGGTTTAAGGTTTCTAGCTAATAAATGTGAAAATATTCCCCAAAACCGACCGCAAATTGGCAGTTTGTTTCGGAGGATAAGACTACACTGCTTGTTATTCCAGCGGTGTGCGCACTTGGCCCCTCAGTCATTAAGTCATCTATTAATGCGATTTCCTCTCTGCTGCCTGCCATTTGTCTTGGCCTCGGCAGTGCGGTCGTCAAGGGTTATTTGTAACTCGATCAGATGTGTGTGGCTGAATGGCTGCACTCAATCAAGTGGAGATGAACTGTGCTTGACTTTTGTAAAATTGTGACTGCACGTCGGAAGTCAAAAATAATCTCACAGGAAGATTATCTTTAAGGCATGCTTTTTGAAGCTTGCCCCAGGTGAAACCTGTGGTCACAGAAATGTTATCAGTCATGACTCATAGGAAATCAACAGAAGCCTATAATGGTATAGGATACCTATAATGGTATAGGACTTATACCTGTAACAGCAGAAGGTTTTCAGACTGCTGGACTGGGTTTCTTTCAGAGGGAGAACAGCCTACATTAAATTGCAATCGTATCTTGTTTGACCTTGATTTTTACTCATTTAGATGTATCACAACAGATTTGTCTCCCCACCCTATCCTAGCCTGTAAATCCCTGCAGCTCAGGGCTTTCTTTAACATTGCCCACAATACCTGTAAACTATTTTGTACCCATTTTTCAGTTATCCTACTAAGCTATGAATTTGTAAGCGGAATATACAGAGGATTTATTGTCGCTTTATTTTCTTAGACTATTCTCATTTAATTTTGTTCTTTCACTTTTTTTTATATCAAAAACACTTGACTTTCCAATAATGTATTATATAACAACAGTACTATGAAATTCCCCCAATTTTGAAAGTCTTTTGAGTTGTTTCAATGTATCAATGGGAAGTGTGCCTTTTTTCAGTTGCTAATGCAAATTTTTTTGCATCAATGATAAAAAAACTTGATACTGATAAGACATAATTGTCCATACTACTTAGGTTTCAAACCAGTTTGGATGGCCAGTCAGTCTATTAATCTGACATTCATACCCCTGAGGCTCTGGGCTGTACTTAGGTCTCAGTCGATATGTTTTCATTTATGAGGGGTCGTCACACTGCAGAAAACAGCCTGTCTTAACAAGTGTTGTAGTCTTGTAATGAGACTTAAAATGTCATTTTTTCTCTCAAGGTAAAATATCAGCTTGTTTTAAGTCACTTTTTGTTTGATGTGAAATTGTCTTACCTCATTGACAAATTTTGAAATAAGTAAAACTGTCTCACCTCACTGACAATCTTTTTGTCTTATTTAGCAAAAAAGTAAGATTTGCACATTTGTAATTTAATATATATGTAAGGTACGTGCAGTGGTATTAAGCAGAATAAACCACTGTAATCCATGCAGTTCTCATGATAAACATTTTAGCCTCCTGCCGCATTGCACTCCATGAGTTTTCTGAGAAAATTACAGGTGTGTACAGACCTTGAAAGTACTTCCAAAAATAAGCAAGGCACTTCCGTATTAGCTAGCTATCAATTTGTTTCAATGATACTAATTTGAACAAACTTCAAGGAAGATTATGAAAAGAAGCACAGACACAAAAGGGCCACAGGCAGTCAATTTTGACAACAATGATATTGTGTGTGGTTTGAATATTAACTAGAAATGTTTAAGGACATTATGAATCAATATCAGTATTCTAAACACTCTATCCATAATATTAGCTATAGTATATTTAAGAACACATGGATCAATATCCTGGATAAATAATGTACTTATATACAGTCAAGCCGGAAAGTCTGCACACCCCTTTCAGCTTCTCCATGTTTTATTACGTTACAGAAATATTCTACACTAGATTGAGTCAATTTTTTGTCTCAAAATTCTACACAAAATAGCCCATAATGACAAAGTGAAAACAGGTTTTTGTGGTAATTTATTAAATGTATTAAAAATCAAAATGTAAAATATCATATGTACACAAGTGTGCACACCCTTTAATATGACACCCAAAAGTGAACTGAGGTGCATTTTGTTTCCACTGATACTGCTTGAGATGTTTCTACAACTTAATTGGAGTCCACCTGTGATAAATTCAATTGATTGGACATGATTGGGGATTGCCAACACCTGCCTATATAAAGTCCCACAGTTGACAGTGCATGTCAGAGCAAACTCCAAGCCATGGGGTCAAAGGAATTATCTACAGACCTCAGAAACAGGATTGTGTCAAGGCATAGATCTGGAGAAGGTTACGGAAAAATCTCTGCAGGTTTACAGGTCCCAAAGAGCACAGTGGCCACCATCATTCGTAAATGGAAGAAGTTTGGAACCACTAAGAATCTTCCTAGACCTGGCCGCCTGGCCAAACTGAGCAATCGGGAAAGACGGGCCTTAGCCAGGTAGGTGAGCAGGAACCTGAGGGTCACTCTGACAGAGCTCCAGCGTATCCTTGTGGAGATTGGAGAACCTTTCAGAAGATCAACCATCCAGGCAGCACTCCACCAATCTATGGTGGAGTGGCCAGACGGAAGGCACATCACAGCCTGCTAGGAGTTTGCCAAAAGGACTCTCAAACCATGAGAATCAAGATTTTCTTACAAAACCAAAATTGAACTTTTTGGAATACCAAGCGTCATGTCTGGAGGAAACCAGGCACCGCTCATCACCTGGCTAATACCATCCCTACTGTGAAGCATGGCGGTGGCAGCATCATGATGTGGGGATGTTTTTCAGCAGCGGGAACAGGGCGACTATTCCTGATAGAGGGAAAGATGAATGCAGCTAAGTACACCGAGATCCTTGAAGAAAACCTGCTCCAGAGCGCTCTGGACCTCAGACTGGGGCAAAGGTTTACCTTCCAACATGACAACGACCCGAAGCACACAGCCAAGAGAACAAAGGAGTGGCTTTGGAGAAAGTCTGTGCATGTCCTTGAGTGGCCCAGCCAGAGCCTCGACCTGAATCCAATTGAACATCTGTGGAAAGAGTTGAAAATTGCTGTGTACCGACGCTCCCCATCCAACCTGACGGAGCTTGCAAGGTTATGCAAAGAGGAATGGGCAAAAATGTCCAGAAACAAGTGTGCCAAGCTCGTAGTTTCTTTCCCAAGACGCCTTGAAGCTGTAATCGCTGCCAAAGGTGCAAAATATTAGGCTAAGGGTGTGTACAGATATGTAACCCCTAAATAACCTATTTTTGTCAGTAAAATAAAATTGCATATTTTCTAAAAACCTGTTTTCACTTTGTCATTATTGGCTATTGTGTGTAGATGTTTGAGGCAAAAAATGAACTCAATCTATTGTAGAATATGTCTGTAACGTAATAAAACGTGGAGAAGGTGAAAGGGGTGTGCAGACTTTCCGGCTTGACTGTATATATAATGACAGCCTCAAACAGCACATAATATCCAATAGCAGACAACAAGCCCACTATCCATCGACATTATAATACCCATGCTCTGTGTTTTAAGTTGTGAATACTGGGCTCAGCATCAGCTTTCCAGAGTAGGAATTCTTCATATTTTTGTTGTACACAATGGTGTGGCCGATTTTATTGCTATGAAGAATAAACAAAGGCATGCAGCCAAATTCACTTGCATATCTTTTACATGGAATGTTGGGAAACGTCAGAGATCAGGTAACTGGTGGATATGTCATCAGAACCGCATGGCTTATCGTGTTATGGCTTGTCGTGTTATATTCCTTATATCTACAGTTCTGTTCAAATAAATAGCAGTGCATTCAAAAAGTTAATAAAGTGCAAATATTTTTTAATAGCTTTTAGTTCCATATTTCAAATGTAGTGGAAACATTACACATTCAATTCCAAATCAAAGCATTAACAAATTTTTTATCAAGTCTGCGTTATTCTTTTACAGGAAGCAAAAAAAAGGAATATTAATCTGTCAAAAAAAAAAGTAGACATTTCACTTCTCAAACACTTCTGTATAAACTGAAGACATTTTTCAAGATTTAACTTCACTTTAAATTACTGAACTAATATTTAGTTGCATAACCATTGTTTTTGATAACTGCTGCACATCTGCGTTGCATCGAGTCAACCAACTTCTGGCACCTAGAAACAGGTATTTCAGCCCAGGATGAACGAACTACATTCCACAGTTCCAGTGAATTTTTGGGTTTAGCTTCAGAAACTGCATTTTTAATGTCACCTCACAAGTTTTCAATGGGGTTGAGGTCGGGGGATTGAGCTGGCCACTCCATTACCTCTATCTTTTTTGTCTGGAACCTCGTTGTCTTGTTGAAACACCCATTTCAGGGGCATTTCCTCTTCGACATACGGCAACATAATCTCTTCAAGTATTTTGATGTATTCAAACTGATCTATGATCCCTGGTATACGATAAATAGGCCCAACACCGTAGTGTCCTCATACCATGATTTTTGTGCCACCATGCTTCACTGTCTTCACAGTGTACTGTGGCTTGAATTCAGTACCCGGGGGTCGTCTGACGTACTGTCGACGACCACTAGATCCGAAAAGAACAATCAGTCCACAGAATGTTACGTCATTTCTCTTTGGGCCAATCGATGTGTTCCTTGGCTAATTTTAACCGATCCTGCACATGCCGTTTATTCAACAATGGTGCTTTACGGGGGCTTTTTGCTGATAGCTTAGCTTCGATCAAACGTCTTCTGACTGTAACAGCACTTACAGGTCATTTTAGATCATCTTTGATCTTTCTGGAGGTGATGATTGGCTGAATCTTTGCCATTCTGACTATTCTTCGATCCGTTTTAACAGTAGTTGCTTGTTTTCTTCCGCGTGTTTCGGGTTTTTGTTGCCATTGTAAAGCATTTGGGATCTTTTTAGCCAAGCATCCTATAATTTGCTGCACTTCTTTATATGTTTTCCCCTCTCAAATCAACTTTTTAATCAAATTACGTTGTTCCTCCGAACAATGTTTGGAACAGTCTTATTTTACTTAGCAATTCAGAAGGAAATATATTTTATAACAATGTGTGAAACATTTGCTTCCCTTCTTCCTTAATAAAGGACAATTAATGACACCTGTTTTTTCACAGAATTAATTAATTATCTAATTAAACTCCACACTGCTATTATTTTGAACACGCCCCTTTCAATGAATGAGTCAATTACTCAGAACAAGCAGCGTGCATTTCATGACAGTTGGGTCTGTTGTTTTTCTATTACACTACTACATCTACAAGTTAATTATTTGCCATGCAGAAATATCACTACTACTAATAACAGTGGTTCATCAGGTTACTGATGTTGTACTGCAATTTTTTTTGAAAATATATATATTTTTATATATATATATATATATATATGGGTCATTCCATATAAAATCAATCAGTGCTTCTCACCTGACTGCCTCAGAATCATCAGATTTTTTGGTAGATTAACTATAATCTATTTATTGAAGCTATGCAAAAATTCTGCTATCACTGAATGGAGTCTCTTCTCTCCCAATGGGCTTACAGACAGGTGCAGGTAAACTTTATTGTCTGCCATTGTAATTCATTAACAACTGGTTCTAGATGGCGACTGGTCAGGTTAACATTTGAATGACACATAATTCCAGTCTTCTGATGTACTGGACCGGAAAGTGATTGACAGTAACCCCGCCCACGCGAAATCTAAGGCCCTGCCCACTCAAAGTCTCCGGTCTGTAGACACACATACTTACTTTCACACATACTTGCTGGCACAATATGTTTTCACCAACCAACTATCCTACATGGTGATATGAACCTTCAAAGAATACAAAAAAATATTTTTCGAGATTTCTATGATAATGTCTCAGAAAATAGATTATACACTGCCTGGCCAAAAAAAAAGTTGCACACTCTAATATTTAGTTGGACCGCCTTTAGCTTTGATTATGGCGTGCATTCGTCGTGGCATTATTTCGACAATCTTATGCAACGTTACAACTTTTATTTACGTTCAGAGTTGCATTCATTTTTGGCCGAGATCTTGTATTGACGACGGGAGAGTCAAACCACTCCGTAAAGTCTTCTTCCTGGAATATGCCCATTGATGGGATAACCTGGTAATTCAGTACTTCATTTTATTGCTGCATAATGTTGCTGAGCCTAGACCTGACCAATTGAAGCAACCCCAGATCATAACACTGCCTCCAGAGGATTGTACAGTGGGCACTATGCATGACGGGTGCAACGGCGACTTTTTTTTTGGCCAGGCAGTGTACAGTATGTACATGCTACCAATGCCTACTTGTATTAGTCTAGGCCACAGACATTACACTGGTGCAGTTTGAACATTCATACTATGATCTATCCCGTGATATTGGTGGACAAAGTTGGTTGTATAAAAAATGTAACTGAACGAAATTGAGGTTTTGGCTTGAGATTGTGAGAAGTGTCATGAAAATGTCATGTGGCTAGCACCTTTAATTATAAAGCTATGAGGGCTCAAAAATGACTGAAAATGTAATGCAAACTAAAAAGCCAGAGCTTTTTAGCTTTGAGCTAACCCTAGGTACTTCAAGGGGCCATAACTCACAAAATATTCATAGTATAAAGTTTACATTTTGCATAGCTTCATTAAATAGATTATAGTTCATGTACAAAATAAAACAGCTGATTTTGAGGAGGTCAGGTGGGAACTTTTCCCAGAATTGATTGATTTTATATGGAATGACCCATATACTGTATATATTGCTCTGGATTGATGACTTAATGTACTTGTAAGGTACTGAGATATAAATACTCTTGTTCTGGCTAAAAAAGAATTAGAATATCTGTTGCAGCTTTGTAAGGCATGTAAGTGTTTTGACTCACCTGGGCCTGTTGACTGTGTAACAGGCCTCACCAGCTCATGAGTATGAGTAATGGGCCTCACACCAGTTTCAGGAAGCACGCCCTCCTGAAGCCAGACTTATGAGAAACCACAAATGATGTGTAAGTGGAACTGTGTTTTACTTAAAATGGCACATATCACATAGTGTGAGAAAACGTACAACGGTAGAATGCTATACAATAACTAGCCACAAACTAGGTTTGACAAACGTAGTTGTCGTGTACTCATATTGTGCTGCAGTTTACAAGCTGCACGGGATCACATCATCCCTTCGGGCAGACAGTTTGCTTATTTCGACTACCATAAGACAGCATATTTTTTTCTTTACAATTAACAAATTTGATAATACAAACCGTTTAGTTTTTATTTTAATGATCACACATATTTGGGACAAGTTGTGAACGTCCTGCAAGTGTCTTTTCTATATAATGGAGGGTCTGAAATGTAGCTCGCTAGTCGCTACCTACTGTAACAAGCGTGTACTTCAGGACATCTTTTCTAAACAGCACTTCTGTGGGAGGGCGGTCAAATTTGAATGCTTCAGGTTCCACAATAGTCCCAGAGTCCACATTCTGAGCACAAATTGAGCATATTTCTATATTATGATGGCATATGCAAATTTCTCTAAGGTTGAAATTCAATCACACATTGCAGTGTGGCCTGTCCTTCATTTTGAATGGCAAAATTAAGCAGAGGGAGAAGAGTTTTTTCATTACTTACACAGCATAATTTATCATTTCAGTGACCCGTTAAACAAAAAAAAAGTGGCACATTTAATTTTGTCAAGCAGAAAGCAAATTGTATTTAGTTTGAACCTGGTCTTTTGTACGTCTGGTAAAGATGTCTGAGACACTGTGATTGATTGTAGACAGACTGCTATCGGTGCGCTCGTGTGTTCTAAGTTAATTCACCAACAGACCTCAAATCAACATGTGACAGAGAAATAATTATCTGCTTGTCAAGGGCTTTATTTGGAATAATATGCATTATAATATGTATGAATTAATCCCAGAAGATATATTATGAACGTAACATGAAAAATGCAGACAACGACACAAACTGTATGCAGTTTTGTTCTCTAGTTCGTATGACAGAGCAATCTGCCTAAAGGCATTTGACTCTACAGCATTCATTTCTTTTGAATCAGTTGCTACATGAAAAAGGACAGATTTGCAGTTTAGGGCACTTGTTGGCATGTTCATTTTCATGAATAAATCACACTTAGATTTTCTTGTACATATTCCTAAACTGCATATGGTATGTACAGAAACCCCGCAAAATAATTATTTTACCTCAATGAGTTCATTGGCCATTCCTCATTGCAGACAGCATCCGACACCCCGTAAGTTTTCGATTTGGTCTCTTCAAAACGTGAAATGTATCCCTCCAGATTTACATGGTTTACATAGAAAAATGGCACGCAAAATCAGACACCACTTAGGCCTACAAAAATCATTGTAAACCTGGCCAATATGAACACGCTCTTACAAAGTGCATTTGTTAAAATAATTATGGTTAAATATGGTGCTGTTTCAAATAAATATGCAATGACGCTTTAGAAATCATGGAGAGTTGGCCTTTAAAAGACACCAATGTCTCACCTGAACCATGAACACCCTGGTATAAGGTAACAGCACCCTCAAGTTGAGACATTGTTTTTGGTTTGAGGGGAAGAGAGGACATATTCTTTGGTGGGCAATGCTAATTTTTTGTGCAAAAACAATAGCACCAATGGCCAAAGAGTCCTATCCTCTCTTGAAATGGTGGAGTGTTGGAGTAGATGGCGTAAGCTTAATATTATTTAATGAATATTAGCATAGTATGTTTGAAAGCAAGCAACCATTTATGAATAGTAAGTGAATAGTAAGCTGCTGGTAAATGCAGAGGAAGTTTTTCTATTAAAAAAACTCCTAGTTTTGAATGTGATGTTACATCCATTCCTAATTTTGGCTGCTGGTATGTCTGCATTGCATCTGGTCTTTGATTTTAATGAGAGCAAAAAGTAGGTCTTAAAAATGTAAGCAAGTGTTACATTCCTTTGTGTGTATTTGTACATCATATTTGGTTAATCTAAGCTCATGCCAAACTCATATTATGAATTACTAAATGTAAAAAAACGGAATGTCTAAATTTGTTATTTGGAGTAAGGAGTCACATTGCGGTTGAACTGAATGAAGGCCTTTGGTGTTTTCTGTACGGCTGACTGGCCTTGCCCTTCTGTAACACTTCTGTAACACCTAGATTGCATTTCAGTGTTATGAGATTACATTCAGGCTGCAGAGCACAGATATCTGCTCCAGAGATTCTGCTAATTATGTGGCAGGGCGCTCAGGGCTTCGACATTAAACCTCCTCTCACATGTACAGCATGCATGTGTTTCACTTGCTTCAATGAGCAGGCTGGCTGAACACAATTTCAATAAAGTTTTAATGCTCCAAGGGAGACTTTTCTTTCACAAATGAAAAAGAAAAAAACAAAAAACAGCAAAATAAAATAAGTCATATTAGACCACAAAGCATAGATAAATAAGCTTAGAGTTTAGAATGATGTAAGTGAGCCCTGCGTCTAAAAGAATAGGCTATATTTAAAACACCACAGTCCCTTTAAATGGATAAATCAATGGGAAAACACCTCTCCGGTCACTGCGAGCATTCTCTTTTCTTGACATCAGCTATCAACCTGACTCCAAATCAAAAAATACCTTCCGCTTCCACATCGAGGTAACCTTCTAATGAGTTCTGGCTCCTCCCCTTTCTCCACCCCCAAGTGAAACAGCAGTCTCCACACTAACAGTCACAACAACTTGCTTTTAACTTCATAAAGCCTCCACTTCCCCCCACACTTCCCCTCCATTTACATTTCTATTTGATGCGAAAAGGAAACCTGTTTTCAATATAAATATAAATTTGCTGTCTGTTTTTCCCTGGAAGAAGAAAGTAGGCACTTGGGAGCTCCTTATATGGGGGGTGTTGTTATTTGGCCGGGTAAATTATGGTCACAGGGTCGGTCTGAACTTCAGCATCAGACTGCCACTTTGGGGCCTGTGAGTGAAAGAGAACACATTCTTGGGGTTACCACACAGCTAACATAAAATGCTTCCATAATGTTTGGGGAAAATCTGGTTAGATTCCTGTTTGGATGTGAGTTAATGTTATGATGAGAATGATCCCCAAGCAGTCTTGTGATTTAAGTTGTTCGAAACGACTTCTGTCAAAGACACAGAAAAACTGTTCCAGGCATGGGAAACATAAATTTACTGGGAATGTCCCCTGATGATTATCATTTAGTAATGAAAAACATCATGGAGAGTATGTCTAAAATATATTTTGAGAATCATAAAATAAAAGTATTTAAATGGCTGTTTTCTAACATTACAAACATTCTTCATTAAATGAACATGACTGTCCATATATCAAATTATTTCTTAACTTGGATAACAAAATTTAGTAAAATTCCAAGTTTTCCCCTGCAATGCTCCTTGTGTCTGAAAGACAATATTCCAGGCACATCCAGGAAACTGTGAATGTTTACCCTCACCTTCTATATGTTCCAGGATTGTTCCAAGAACCAAAAATTAATAGCTGGGTACACAGGCCAACAATGCTTACCGTATCAAATGCTTACCTCACAGATATTGATATTTCGGTCGGCTGAATGCTTGTACAGATAGTGTATGGTTTATGTAAATGTAAAATATTACATATGGGTTATATTTTGATTTGAAGTGATACATTTTGTCTCATAGTTACTCAAAGTAAATAGGCTGTGATATATTCCTTTCTAGAAAGTAAGGTACTGTGTAAAATAAGCACACAGGAAATGTCCTTGTGTTTTTCAAATCAATTTGTTCTTGTCCAAAGTAGCTTTTTCACTAGTCAATTCTACAGTATTCTTTTGCTTTCTAGCAGGCGGCTGTCTCCATCTAGTGGATAAGAAAAAAACTAGAAGCAGGACAGGCACTTCAGTTCGAAATGTAATTAAAATTACATATTTGTGTATTTTAATAGCTCCTCTGATGAGCCTGTGCACCTTTTTGTAAATCCATCAATTGATAAAAATATGACATTAACAAACAAGCCAGCGGCCATTTTCTGAGGAAATGTACTCAACAGCATTTTTGAGGTGGGGCACATAATGTCTCTGTAGTCTTTATGATTGTGTTTACCTTTATTTAAACCAGGTAGGTGAACTGAGAACTGAATTATCTTTTTGGAGTGAGAACCTGGGGAATCATTGGGGGCAGGGAACGCAAAGGAGTGTTCAACCTATCACAGGTGGGGGAGGGGGCGATTAGGTGTCCAGATGTAGAGCCGGTTTTGTGGGAATTTGAGCAGGACACCCGTTAACACCCCCGGTTGCATCGGAATCCTTTATTAGCGTTCCTTGTTTTTTTACCTCGATTCCCTCTGAACACATAACAAAGACATAAGGAAGGAGGAAGAGAGGAGACGAGACCGAAGGAATTCTAGAACACTGAATTTAAATTTAAAAAAAATAATAAAACATTCCAAGAAACCTACTGTTTAAAGGGATAATGAGCACAGTTAGTCAGGACCGGAGTTTAACTCTCTCTTGGGAGGACGATGACGAGTAGCGTAACAAGGGCCTACCAGGTTTTTGAAGAACATGTGGATGGAGTTCCTTTTCTCCAGCCTCCGGGTGAGGCTAGAGGTGTCGTCCTCTCGCGACTGCGAGGTGCCGGAGACAGGCTTCCCGTCCGCGGGCACGGCTTCCTGTTTCGCAATCCTCTTCTTCTCTGCCTCGGCGGCAGGCTTGGGTTCTGCCTTTGCCGCGGCGGCCTGGGCCGTATCCGGTGCGACTGCGGGCACGGTTACCGATGTGCCTTCCTTCGCTTTCGTGTCGGGGGTCTCGTGGAAATAGATTCGGGAGAGATGTCTTACACAAAGCCCACCTCACATTCTGATTTCTACAAACAATCCGGTCCAAACCAGGGTCAAACAATTATTTAAAATCGATTAGACGTGATCAATTTCCTGCATATTTTTGGTCATTTTAAAAGAAACATCTGTTTTCACAGAACATCTATTTTCATATCTTCAATATTGATTAAAAGTCTTGGTGAATAAAAAGTTTTGCTGAACACTCTCATAGTTCTGCAGGAGTTTTTGAATTTTACCAGATAAATACATGACCAAGGTCTGATCTGGTCTGGTTAAATAATTGTCACATAAGAACAGTACTGAGAGCTGATCAGCCCTGTATTGTCAAAGGCATGGAATTACAATGTCATAGATGAGGTTAATGAAGAACAAAATCTAATTATTCCAAGAATTACTGAGAAAGAGTGTATGTTGTGTTGTAGGTTAAATGAAGTCAGTAAAGTGCAGATAAAATCACTCCCTACACTTACTTAAAATTATCCCATGGTCTACTGTATGTCTGATGTAAGAGTGCTGAAGTCTAAAGATTAAAGTTCCCAAAGCAAATATTAAAACTCAAACAAATACTTTATTAAAAAGTCCTTGCAGAGGTTGCTCTGTTGTTTTTATAAATCAGTGTCTGTGAGCTCCTTTGATTTGGATTTGTTGTTATTTTAAATAACTAAGTACGGTAGCCCACTATATTGTTCAAGTTGAGGAAATGAATGACCGGAGAGCAAAATCAAGGTGGTTTATAAAGTTTTCTAGGGCCAGAAGAAGTTCACAATACATGGTTGCTAGCTCTGCAGTGCACTGTATTCAGATGAGAGTGATATCTGCATATGTTCTGCGCAGTGGCGGCTGGTGATCTAAATATAGGTTGGGGCGCTAGCATTTCTAAAAAAAAAAAAATACATCTGACTTTGACTTTAAACAGAAAAAACAAGCTACCGTGTGTCTCAGTTGCATAAGACAGTTTGATTGGCAACAGTGGAGGACAGTTTTTCAAGTAAGACATCACTGAACTAGAGTGCGGATCGGGCCGCATATTTCTGTCCGAACCCGACCGAGCCCGACCCGAACCCGACAGGAATTCTGCTTTTTATGTCCGAACCCGACCCGAGCCCGACGCAGTTAAGGCACTGAAGCGCTGACATTGTGTTTCCCTGTCACGCAGTTGTTGTTACCATGGTTACAGCTTCTCTGTTTAGTGGTCACTGGGCACCTAAATGACCGTCAAAAGGCATTGTTTTATTGGTAGATAACAGACACACACAATATTCGGTATCATTTTTATTTATTTCACACTATATTTTCACCAAAAACAACTTGAAGCACCATGTGCAGTAAGCTAACCCATCCCAATTAGTACAGTAATACCTTGACATACAAGTTTAATTCGTTCTGTGACCGAGCTCGTTACTCGGTTTACTCGTATATCAAATCAATTTTCCCCATTGAAATTAATTTAAATACCATTAATCCGATCCAGCCCCCCAAAAAACACCCTAATTTCTTTGTTACGTTGTTATAAAAATGAGAAATGTATTTATAAATTATAAATAATTAATACAAAATATAATACAAAGATAATAAAATAGAATATAAAGAAATAAACTGGTTCTAAACTTAATTGCTACATTATTATTCTTCACTTACACTTAATCTTCATCAGTGACGTTTGCATCTTTTTCATAGATTTTTGGCTTTTTCGTCACGCTTTTCTGACTGATCTGCAGGGCGTTTCGATAAAAACCTATCCATGGTGGTTTGTTTCTTCCTTCCCTTCAGAATTTTTCGGAAATGCGAATGCAATTTCCGAAATTGCATTCGCATTCGCAATGCTCCGCTTGCTCGGCTCGTAACTCGGGTCTAGGCTCGTAAGGCGAAACAAGAAATTGCTCGGAATACTCGTAAGTTAGTGCACTCGTATGTCAAGGTTTTACTGTAGTTCAAAAGTAAAATGTTCGCTAGTTGTTCGGCCGCCGTGACCGAGCCCGACCCGTTTCTCCCAATGAACGCCTTGAGAAAGGTTCTTTTTGCAAAGAAATAACCGAATTTTCTTTGCTTTCTGTTCCACTTGAAGAAGCCATTTCGAATTATCTCTCTCGCTTGGTCTAGGACAGGTCTACTTGAATGAATGAGTAGCAGCCGACTGAACCTATCCGTAGTACTTGCGCACTCGCAGTGATATCCTGCTAGATGCCGGCTGGGCGTGATAAACATGCCTTAAATCCAATCAAATAATATCATAAACCATGAGGACTAATCAGAAAAGGGTAGGATAGTCCGGGGCGCACAGGCCTGCGCCCGGGGACTTCCTTTTTTGGCGGCGAATCAGGCAGCAGTATCAGGGGGCTCGCCTGAAAATGAATGAGTGCTCTGATTCACCATAACGTTACCGGCGCCCCGCAGTCCCCGGAACATGCATATGTAATGTATTAAACTTTAGACAACGCAAGGCCAACATATAACATGTTTAAGCTACTAAAAAATTAAATAATAATAAAAAATAATAATAAAAAATAATAATTTTAAGCTACTAAAAAAATTAAATAATAATAAAAAATAATAATTTTTTTAAAACTTTTTTTAAAATTTGTATGTGGGGGAGGGGGGGCGGCGCCCCAGCGCCCTCTATAGGCCGGCCGCCACTGGTTCTGCGCTGCCAGTGGATTCAGCCTTGTGCACGTGAGAAGACAGCAGCAGCAGAATGGCCAGCAGAATGGCAATAGCAGAGGAATTTGTGTGGGTGGATTGAAGCCTCCATTCAGTATAAGGACTATTCACTTAGCTCTGAGGAAACATTTTACCAGATAATACTTGTTTCATGCTTTACACAACATTAGGTTTGGTAGTAGGCTAACTGAAATTTTTTCCAAAATGTTTTTGAAGAAAGAAAAAAGTAGTTAGACTGAATAGACTTGAATTTTGATGCTATTTTATTGTATTGTTTAAGAAGAAACATCTACTTGCAATTACAGCACAAATATTTAAGTAAGTAGAATCATTAGCTAGCTACCATTAGTGTTAAATTACTATTGAATTATTTCACCTGAGATGTTCACCTGTTGAAAGTAAGCTAATGAATGACCAATTGCTAGCTAGGCTGGAGTCACGACTTATTTGCTGGTTGTGTTTTTATAAACTGTTATATTTTAGTTTTTCATCAAGTTTCATATATTAGTTCCCTTGCGGAATGGATAGTTTGCTTCAAAAAAAGAAAAAAGATGCAAGAATGCACACAGACAAGTGTGCTATATTTTGATGTAGATGGTTTGTGTTTAACTTAAATTTATCCTGTTCATACATTGTACTCAATGGGACAAGTAAAAAAAAATGGCATTCAGTATGGATGGACCCTGCATATTCTGACATTCCTGCTTCACCCTTTGAGGAAACCTGCAATGGAGAAGTCGCTCTCCTGACAAGAATGATAAATAATTTTGCTGGAGTAACCTGCAGCCTGTCAGAGCTGTTTATTTCACTAAGCTCAGACAGTTAGTACAGACTGGCATGTTGGATTTATGAATCCCAGCATCCATTTTGTTGCATCAAAGCATCAGAGGGACCATGAAAGATTAAAGCTTCCATGGAGAGACATTTGTTGTTGGGTATCAAAACCAACCCTGAGCTGGCGTTCTTCTTATTGGACATGTCACGTTACTGCAAAGCATGTGATATAGT
The DNA here is from genome assembly GCA_022702515.1 of Ilyophis sp. 1 JC-2022. Lineage (NCBI taxonomy): Eukaryota > Metazoa > Chordata > Actinopteri > Anguilliformes > Synaphobranchidae > Ilyophis > Ilyophis sp. 1 JC-2022. Next base: position 22,742 of record JAKUDI010000382.1, read on the forward strand.
TTGTCTGCTTTTTATTTTAGTTTTTAAACTTAGCAATACAGATAATGACACCACAACAGACTGGCAACGTGGCACCACCATGATTTCCTGTTGAATGCAGGGCTAATTGCGTTTGCTTCTGTGTGACTTTTATCCTTCAGGACTACGTGCACAAGAGTTAGTATTTAGCAAACAAACTTAAATTGGTGAATGACGATGTTTTGACTGACCCATTGGATAGGCTACTGTTTTTGTCAAAGCAGGACACTCCAAAGAGGCATATCAAATTTGTGATGTTTTGCAGTGCTCAGAATGTACTGAAAATGATTCTGTCTTTAGCCGTCTTTTGGGGAATAAGCAATGGGAACAGCTGTGTGTTAAAGGGGCTATTTGTAAGATTTGTACATGCATGAATCGTTTTCAATTGGCGATGTATGAACAAATTGTGACGTACATTTTAAATGAGACCTTCCCCAACTTTCTCCATTGCGTATAAGAGCCTATGGGCTGATTTTTATGTAAAGGCTGCGGGTCGGATTTGCCGGAAAAATTAAGTATGACATCAAAGCGCGCTCCCGAGTGCCTTCCCTCTCTCTGGCTGGCCAGCCCCTCACAGCACCACAACATAAAGGCTAGAGAACTGAACTCCAGCCGTGTAACACAACACTAGCTAGTTAGCAACTGAGAAATGGACCAGTCAACCAACAAACAACCGGTCGATTCCACCAAAGGCGAAGATAAAAGTTTTATCGACCGAAGCCCATTTGGCCAAGCGGCAGTGTGACCGAAATCGGGGAAAAACAAAGGTGAACATCGGCCAGGCATTCCAACCATGGAGAGACATTTGTTGTTGGGTATCAAAACCAACCCTGAGCTGGCGTTCTTCTTATTGAACATGTAACCTTACTGCAAAGCATGTGAAATATATTGTGATGTTCCTGAAGACGACCTTAGCGTGGAATGTGTGAGATGTTGCTAACTTGAAGTTACATCTAGCTTGATAACGTTATCACTAGCAAAATACTGTCTGATTCGATAACGTTACTTAGCTAAGTTACACTAATTCAAACCCAACTCCCTGTGCTGATCTGGCTGGTAATGCTAGCTTGCCATTTACAACTTACTTGTACCAGCTAATGTTACAAAGCAACGCCAGATCCAGGCCAGGTAGTAGCTAACATTATCCAGTCAACAAATGTTGCTTGCTCCCGTTGCGCGAGTGTGAGGAAGCGAAAGAGCAAAGAGAATGATTTTTAAACGTTACATAGCCCCTTTAATAGATTATCAGGACCGTGAGACAGTGGAGAGAAGCAGGATGGTTATTTCTGAATTTAACCACCGTGAGTGATGGCACACATTTATAGAAGCGATCAGTGATGTTATGGTGAAAAGATCTGGCATTTCCCATTTACCGTTGTAGCAGCACTGTAGCTACATGCCTGGACCACAGAGGCTTGGAGGCTCTGCAGGACCTCAAATCCACATCGTTCCATTATCATCCCATATACTGTAATTCCTTACATCAAGCTAACAGCAAGCATTCTATTTCCTTCATTCTAGCTAACGTGTAACTCTGCTAACAACTAGCACTGTACTCTATCAGACATGCTAACAGCAAGCACCGCTTTTCGCTCAGTCAGGCTACAACAAGCACTGCACTTCCAAAAGTCTAGCTAAAAACAAGCACTGCATTTCTATCGGACAGGCTAACAGCAAGCACTGTATTTATATCAGGCTAACAATAAGTACGGCATTTTCTTCAGTCAGGCTAACAACAACTGAATTTCTGAAAGTCCAGCGACCAAGAAGCACTGCATTTCCCTCAGCAAGCACTGCATTTCTTTAAGTCCGGCTAAAAGCAAGCACTGTATTTCCTTCAATCCGGCTAACAACAGGCATTGAATTTCCAAAAGTCTAGCTAACAATGAGCACAACATTTCTTTAAGTCAAACACCAATTGTAAGTCGCTCGGAATAAGAGCGTCATCTAAATGCCTAAAATGTAAATGTAAGTCAAACAGCAAACAGCAAACACTGCATTTAATTCAGTCTGGCTAACAACAAGCAGTTAGCAATTTCTTCAGTCCAGCTAACAACTGAAGGCCAATGGCACTATCATCTCTATGCCCACCCCAATGAGAGTTATAGGAAGAGGTATGATGAAGGGTGAGCAAGGAGTCCCCTTACCATAGGCTTAAAGAGGGAGATGAGATTGGACTTTCCTGATTTCTTCTCTTTTGGAGATTGACCTGCTGGAACCCGCACATCTGTGGCCTTAAACAGATCACCCATCTTAAACAGGAAGAAAGGAAAAAGGAAGAAAAAAACAGAGGAAAAGAGAATGAACATTGTGGGCTATTGTCTGTCACCGTGGGTTACTGGTAGCATTTTGAGAGGGAGGGAAGGGGTGAATGCCCGCCACCTGAACTGTAGAAGAGGAAAGAAATGATAACGCTTCATTTGTGATCTATAAGTATCATGCCATTACCACAGACATCATCAAAAATGGAACATGCAGAAAATCGACTTGACTTCACAGTTATCATCATTCTTCTATGAAACAAACCAGAAATTAATTTTTTTAAGGGCCATTTGTTGACACAAAGCTTTTCATACGTGTGTGTGTGTGTGTGCGTGTGCGTGCGTGTGTATAAACATTAACTACCCTGATAACCATTAGTTTCTTCGGAGAAAGAACATCATTGACCTTTATGATGAAAGCCAGACACCTTTTCTGGGTTATATTTCCTTTTCTATGCCTCAGCCATCAACGTGGTTAAGATTTTCCACAGGAAAAGGATTGAGAACTACTGCTCTAGTGCGATGTGCCACAAGGGGACCCCAAGTTTCATTTTCTGGGAACATTTCTGAGTTGCTATTGTAGAGCACCATCCCCAAAAGAGAAGCCTGGTGAAGAAAGAAAAGAGACCGCACTGGAAGCTCTACCTCGGTTACCTCCTTCTCAACTGGCTCTGGCACCTCTTCCTCCTGTTTCTCCTCTTCCTTCAGGAGCAAAGCAGAGTGACTTAACCTGTGGTAATCTGACTCTCCACACAATAGCTGTGGACAACATTCAAATATTGTGTGTATATACGTGTATTACAAACATGGGATGCCCACTTCTTTTTTGTATGGTTTATACCTCTGTGCAAAGCACACTACAACCTATTCCATTTTGATTATAGTTTATAGATTAAGGGAACAATTAAGGGAACACTTAATCATCACAGTATAACACCAAGTCAATTCATCCAAACCGGTCATGCTGGATGATGTTGCAGACAGCATAACATTCGCCACGGTGTCTCCAGACTCTTTCACATCTGTCACATGTGCTCAGTGTGAACCTGCTCTCATCTGTGACGAGAACGGGGTGCTAATGGCGAACCTGCCAATTCTGGTGTTCTCTGGCTAATGGCAATCGAGCTGCACGGTGCTGGGCTGTGAGCACAGGTCCCACTACAGGATGTCGGCCCCTCATGCCACCCTCATGGAGTCTGTTTCTGACAGTTTGGTCAGAAACATGCACACGAGTAGCCCGCTGGAGGTAATTTTGTAGGGCTCTGGCAGTGCTCCTCCTGTTCCTCCTCGCACAAAGAAGCAGATACCGATCCTGCCGCTGGGTTGTTGCCCATCTACGGCCCTGTCCAGCTCTCTTTGTGTAATGGCCCATCTCCCGGTATCTCCTCCACGCTCTTGAGACTGTGCTGGGAGACACAGCAAACCTTCTTGCGACGGCACGTATGGATGTGCCATCCTGGAGGAACTGGACTACCTGTGCAACCTGAATGGGCTGCAGGTACCGCCTCATGCTACCAGTAGTGACAAGAGCACTAGCAAAATGCAAAACCAGAGAAAAATCAGTCAGGAAGGATAAGGAGAGAGAAATGGTCTGTGGCCAACATCTGCAAAA
>JAKUDI010000384.1:0-28000 GCA_022702515.1 Ilyophis sp. 1 JC-2022
CACCAGAACATGTAGTCACAAAAGTAGCTTTTTCTTAGTCTAATGTCTCACCATGTGCTGATTCATAAAGTTATTGTGTCATTTAGACAATATAAAAATATTTGTTTGGGACAGATTCATCAGCCACTGCGCGTCACATCTCACGTGCTTTGTGGGCTAGCCGGACCCAGACCCGGCCCGGACTTTGTGGCCGTATATAGGTCCCCTCTTGTCTCCAATTTGGTGTGACAAAAACTGCACTTCCGTTTCACAACACTTCGCAAGTCCACGGAAAGCCAATGGGTGACATCACAGTCACTTTGTCAATATTTTTTACAGTCTACGGGACAGACGCAGAGAACGTGATGCGTGAGAACTAGCGGGTGATACATCATGGCTCACCTCGCAGGCTGTCACTCATGTAGATCTTATATCTCAAAGAGTTGCAGAGCTGGATCCCGACAAACTTGCGATACCATGTCCTCTTCACATACTGTCTGCCATTGCACTCAGAGTATTCATCTGAATCAAAGGAGAACTGTGACCATACAGCAGCCTTTCCTGTGGGAAAACAGTGGTGTGGGCAAGATCATAGTCTTATGTATTTCACTTTTCCATAATTTTTTCATCATTCATTAAACACATTTAACCATTTTCACCTGTTTTTCTCACTATTTTGCACTTATGAAGTAAATATAATTTCCTATCCATTGTAATCAAAAAATAGCATTTATTTTTTTGACCATTTCGCCCCAAAACACACTTTTCATCATAAATCTCTCAAAACGTATTATTTTTCACTTATTTCAACGCAGTTATGAAGGAAATATGATTTTCTATCCATCGGAATCAAAAAATCGAATTTTTATCATTTTGACCATTTTTCCACTGTTTGGACATAAGGCTATATAGGGCTTATGTTTTTTATTTTCCCCAAAACACACTTTTCATCATAAATATCTCAAAACGTATTATTTTTCACTTATTTCAACGCAGTTATGAAGGAAATACGATTTTCTATCCATCGGAATCAAAATATCGCATTTTTATCATTTTGACCATTTTTCCACTGTTTGGACATAAGGCTATATATAGGCTTATGTTTTTTATTTTCCTCAAAACAACACTTTCATCATAAATATCTCAAAACGTATTATTTTTCACTTATTTCAACGCAGTTATGAAGGAAATATAATTTTCTATCCATCGGAATCAAAAAATCGCATTTTTATCATTTTGACCATTTTTCCACTGTTTGGACATAAGGCTTATGTTTTTTATTTTCCCCAAAACACACTTTTCATCATAAATATCTCAAAACGTATTATTTTTCACTTATTTCAACGCAGTTATGAAGGAAATATGATTTTCTATCCATCGGAATCAAAATATCGCATTTTTATCATTTTGACCATTTTTCCACTGTTTGGACATAAGGCTATAGGCTTATGTTTTTTATTTCCCACAAAACACACTTTTCATCATAAATATCTCAAAACGTATTATTTTTCACTTATTTCAACGCAGTTATGAAGGAAATATGATTTTCTATCCATCGGAATCAAAAATCGCATTTTTATCATTTTGACCATTTTTCCACTGTTTGGACATAAGGCTATATATAGGCTTATGTTTTTTATTTTCCCCAAAACACACTTTTCATCATAAATATCTCAAAACGTATTATTTTTCACTTATTTCAACGCAGTTATGAAGGAAATATGATTTTCTATCCATCGGAATCAAAAAATCGCATTTTTATTTTTTTGACCATTTTGCCACAAAACACACTTTTCATCATAAATATCTCAAAACGTATTATTTTTCACTTATTTCAACGCAGTTATGAAGGAAATATGATTTTCTATCCATCGGAATCAAAAAATCGCATTTTTATCATTTTGACCATTTTTCCACTGTTTGGACATAAGGCTATATAGGCTTATGTTTTTTATTTTCCCCAAAACACACTTTTCATCATAAATATCTCAAAACGTATTATTTTTCACTTATTTCAACGCAGTTATGAAGGAAATATGATTTTCTATCCATCGGAATCAAAATATCGCATTTTTATCATTTTGACCATTTTTCCACTGTTTGGACATAAGGCTATAGGCTTATATTTTCCCCAAAACACACTTTTCATCATAAATATCTCAAAACGTATTATTTTTCACTTATTTCAACGCAGTTATGAAGGAAATACGATTTTCTATCCATCGGAATCAAAATATCGCATTTTTATAATTTTTGACCATTTTTCCACTGTTTGGACATAAGGCTATAATAGGCTTATGTTTTTTATTTCCCCCAAAACACACCATCATAAATATCTCAAAACGTATTATTTTTCACTTATTTCAACGCAGTTATGAAGGAAATATGATTTTCTATCCATCGGAATCAAAATATCGCATTTTTATCATTTTGACCATTTTTCCACTGTTTGGACATAAGGCTATAGGCTTATGTTTTTTATTTTCCCCAAAACACACTTTTCATCATAAATATCTCAAAACGTATTATTTTTCACTTATTTCAACGCAGTTATGAAGGAAATATGATTTTCTATCCATCGGAATCAAAAAATCGCATTTTTATCATTTTGACCATTTTTCCACTGTTTGGACATAAGGCTATAGGCTTATGTTTTTTATTTCCCCCAAAACACACTTTTCATCATAAATATCTCAAAACGTATTATTTTTCACTTATTTCAACGCAGTTATGAAGGAAATACGATTTTCTATCCATCGGAATCAAAATATCGCATTTTTATCATTTTGACCATTTTTCCACTGTTTGGACATAAGGCTATAGGCTTATATTTTCCCCAAAACACACTTTTCATCATAAATATCTCAAAACGTATTATTTTTCACTTATTTCAACGCAGTTATGAAGGAAATATGATTTTCTATCCATCGGAATCAAAATATCGCATTTTTATCATTTTGACCATTTTCCACTGTTTGGACATAAGGCTATAGGCTTATGTTTTTTATTTTCCCCAAAACACACTTTTCATCATAAATATCTCAAAACGTATTATTTTTCACTTATTTCAACGCAGTTATGAAGGAAATATGATTTTCTATCCATCGGAATCAAAAAATCGCATTTTTATTTTTTTGACCATTTTGCCACAAAACACACTTTTCATCATAAATATCTCAAAACGTATTATTTTTCACTTATTTCAACGCAGTTATGAAGGAAATATGATTTTCTATCCATCGGAATCAAAAAATCGCATTTTTATCATTTTGACCATTTTTCCACTGTTTGGACATAAGGCTATAGGGCTTATGTTTTTTATTTTCCCCAAAACACACTTTTCATCATAAATATCTCAAAACGTATTATTTTTCACTTATTTCAACGCAGTTATGAAGGAAATATGATTTTCTATCCATCGGAATAAAAAATCGCATTTTTATTTTTTTGACCATTTTGCCCCGAAACACACTTTTCATCATAAATCTCTCAAAACGTATTATTTTTCACTTATTTCAACGCAGTTATGAAGGAAATACGATTTTCTATCCATCGGAATAAAAAAATCGCATTTTTATTTTTTTCACCATTTTTCCCCAAAACACACTTTTCATCATAAATCTCTCAAAACGTATTATTTTTCACTTATTTCAACGCAGTTATGAAGGAAATACGATTTTCTATCCATCGGAATCAAAATATCGCATTTTTATCATTTTGACCATTTTTCCACTTATAGGCTTATATTTTCCCCAAAACACACTTTTCATCATAAATCTCTCAAAACGTATTATTTTTCACTTATTTCAACGCAGTTATGAAGGAAATACGATTTTCTATCCATCGGAATCAAAATATCGCATTTTGCCCATTTTTCCACTGTTTGGACATAAGGCTATAGGCTTATGTTTTTCATTTTCCCCAAAACACACTATCATAAATATCTAAAAACGTATTATTTTTCACTTATTTCAACGCAGTTATGAAGGAAATATGATTTTCTATCCATCGGAATAAAAAAATCGCATTTTTATTTTTTTGACCATTTTGCCACAAAACACACTTTTCATCATAAATATCTCAAAACGTATTATTTTTCACTTATTTCAACGCAGTTATGAAGGAAATATGATTTTCTATCCATCGGAATCAAAATATCGCATTTTTATCATTTTGACCATTTTTCCACTGTTTGGACATAAGGCTATATATAGGCTTATGTTTTTTATTTTCCTCAAAACGTATTATTTTTCACTTATTTCAACGCAGTTATGAAGGAAATATGATTTTCTATCCATCGGAATCAAAAAATCGCATTTTTATCATTTTGACCATTTTTCCACTGTTTGGACATAAGGCTATAGGCTTATGTTTTTTATTTTCCCCAAAACACACTATCATAAATATCTAAAAACGTATTATTTTTCACTTATTTCAACGCAGTTATGAAGGAAATATGATTTTCTATCCATCGGAATCAAAATATCGCACATTTTGCCCATTTTTCCACTGTTTGGACATAAGGCTATAGGCTTATGTTTTTTATTTCCCCCAAAACACACTTTTCATCATAAATATCTAAAAACATATTATTTTTCACTTATTTCAACGCAGTTATGAAGGAAATACAATTTTCTATCCATCGGAATCAAAATATCGCATTTTTATCATTTTGACCATTTTTCCACTTATAGGCTTATATTTTCCCCAAAACACACTTTTCATCATAAATCTCTCAAAACGTATTATTTTTCACTTATTTCAACGCAGTTATGAAGGAAATATGATTTTCTATCCATCGGAATCAAAAAATCGCATTTTTATCATTTTGACCATTTTTCCACTGTTTGGACATAAGGCTATAGGCTTATGTTTTTTATTTTCCCCAAAACACACTTTTCATCATAAATATCTCAAAACGTATTATTTTTCACTTATTTCAACGCAGTTATGAAGGAAATATGATTTTCTATCCATCGGAATCAAAAAATCGCATTTTTATTTTTTTGACCATTTTGCCACAAAACACACTTTTCATCATAAATATCTCAAAACGTATTATTTTTCACTTATTTCAACGCAGTTATGAAGGAAATATAATTATCTATCCATCGGAATCAAAATACCGCATTTTGCCCATTTTTCCACTGTTTGGACATAAGGCTATAGGCTTATGTTTTTTATTTTCCCCAAAACACACTTTTCATCATAAATATCTCAAAACGTATTATTTTTCACTTATTTCAACGCAGTTATGAAGGAAATATGATTTTCTATCCATCGGAATCAAAAAATCGCATTTTTATTTTTTTGACCATTTTGCCCCAAAACACACTTTTCATCATAAATATCTCAAAACGTATTATTTTTCACTTATTTCAACGCAGTTATGAAGGAAATATGATTTTCTATCCATCGGAATCAAAATATCGCATTTTTATCATTTTGACCATTTTTCCACTGTTTGGACATAAGGCTATAATAGGCTTATGTTTTTTATTTTCCCCAAAACACCTTTTCATCATAAATATCCAAAACACAACTTTTCATCATAAATATCTCAAAACGTATTATTTTTCACTTATTTCAACGCAGTTATGAAGGAAATACGATTTTCTATCCATCGGAATCAAAATATCGCATTTTTATCATTTTGACCATTTTTCCACTTATAGGCTTATATTTTCCCCAAAACACACTTTTCATCATAAATCTCTCAAAACGTATTATTTTTCACTTATTTCAACGCAGTTATGAAGGAAATATGATTTTCTATCCATCGGAATCAAAAAATCGCATATTTATCATTTTGACCATTTTTCCACTGTTTGGACATAAGGCTATAGGCTTGTTTTTTATTTTCCCCAAAACACACTTTTCATCATAAATCTCTCAAAACGTATTATTTTTCACTTATTTCAACGCAGTTATGAAGGAAATATGATTTTCTATCCATCGGAATCAAAAAATCGCATTTTTATTTTTTTGACCATTTTGCCACAAAACACACTTTTCATCATAAATCTCTCAAAACGTATTATTTTTCACTTATTTCAACGCAGTTATGAAGGAAATACGATTTTCTATCCATCGGAATCAAAATATCGCATTTTTATCATTTTGACCATTTTTCCACTGTTTGGACATAAGGCTATAGGCTTATGTTTTTTATTTCCCCCAAAACACACTATCATAAATATCTAAAAACGTATTATTTTTCACTTATTTCAACGCAGTTATGAAGGAAATATGATTTTCTATCCATCGGAATCAAAAAATCGCATTTTTATTTGTTTGACCATTTTGCCACAAAACACACTTTTCATCATAAATATCTCAAAACGTATTATTTTTCACTTATTTCAACGCAGTTATGAAGGAAATATGATTTTCTATCCATCGGAATCAAAAAATCGAATTTTTATCATTTTGACCTTTTTGCCACTGTTTGGACATAAGACTATAGTAATTTTTTTTATTTTCCCCAAAACACACTTTTCATCATAAATATCTCAAAACGTATTATTTTTCACTTATTTCAACGCAGTTATGAAGGAAATATGATTTTCTATCCATCGGAATAAAAAATCGCATTTTTATTTTTTTGACCATTTTGCCCCGAAACACACTTTTCATCATAAATCTCTCAAAACGTATTATTTTTCACTTATTTCAACGCAGTTATGAAGGAAATACGATTTTCTATCCATCGGAATAAAAAAATCGCATTTTTATTTTTTTCACCATTTTTCCCCAAAACACACTTTTCATCATAAATCTCTCAAAACGTATTATTTTTCACTTATTTCAACGCAGTTATGAAGGAAATATGATTTTCTATCCATCGGAATCAAAAAATCGCATTTTTATAATTTTGACCATTTTTCCACTGTTTGCTATAGGCTTATGTTTTTTATTTTCCCCAAAACACACTTTTCATCATAAATATCTCAAAACGTATTATTTTTCACTTATTTCAACGCAGTTATGAAGGAAATATGATTTTCTATCCATCGGAATCAAAAAATCGCATTTTTATTTTTTTTACCATTTTGCCACAAAACACACTTTTCATCATAAATATCTCAAAACGTATTATTTTTCACTTATTTCAACGCAGTTATGAAGGAAATACGATTTTCTATCCATCGGAATCAAAATATCGCATTTTTATCATTTTGACCATTTTTCCACTGTTTGGACATAAGGCTATAGGGCTTATGTTTTTTATTTTCCCCAAAACACACTTTTCATCATAAATATCTCAAAACGTATTATTTGTCACTTATTTCAACGCAGTTATGAAGGAAATACGATTTTCTATCCATCGGAATCAAAATATCGCATTTTGCCCATTTTTCCACTGTTTGGACATAAGGCTATAGGCTTATGTTTTTTATTTCCCCCAAAACACACTTTTCATCATAAATATCTCAAAACGTATTATTTTTCACTTATTTCAACGCAGTTATGAAGGAAATATGATTTTCTATCCATCGGAATCAAAAAATCGCATTTTTATCATTTTGACCATTTTTCCACTGTTTGGACATAAAGGCCGTACAGGCTTATGCTTTTTATTTTCGCACGAATAAATCGCACGTTGAAAAATAAAAAACGAACTCCTGTATTTTCATAAAATCTTGCACATCCAACGCGAAATGTCCTTTGCGAAAAAGCGGCATTTAATTTATTCGCTTCAAGTTCGTTTTTTGCGAGTTTTCGTTTGCGAAACTTTTTATCTATCCAATCATAACAAGTTTCCATGACTGACGTCACCGCACTACCACAACAAACTTCAACATCAAATATCGCGGACCAAGTGATTTTATATGTGTCACAGAATAGCGTCCTTTTCGACAAGAGACATCGTAGTTACAAAGACACCGATTTGAAGGACAATTTGTGGAAAACCATAGCCGAGCAAAAAGGCTATGAAGATGGTGGGTTTATAGCTAAATGGTTGCAATACGCACAACTTGCTATCTGATCAGCTCCATCAGGTAATTAGCATTGGATTTTAAAGTTGTCTCCAGCTAACCTTTAGGTCTAACGTTAACGTTGATAGCAGTTCATGTAAAGAAGATAACAAGCCAGTGGCGATTACACACAAACATAGCTATTTATTGTTTTACTTTAGGCGAGTTCATGTAGGCTACGCTGTCACCGGCTGGGTTGTTTGCCTTGGTGAAAACAGGATGAAAGCTAGCGAACACTTTTGTCTGTGTGCGTGTCAAATAAAGTTCCACAAAAATCTTATTCCGACTGCTGTGTGGATTCCTGATTACTGATAGCCAAGTTATATAAATAACGAGGAAAACAGACGAGGTCTGCCTGTAGCGATCGTTTTGGAGAAAACTCTTCAGACTTCATGAGTTGATACACTGTATAGAAGACTACGACAAATGTATTTTAAATATGTTTGCTGAAATGACGTAATGTATTGTTATTTGTGGTTAACCCTTTATATTAGTGGAAGAGATCAAGAGGCAGTGGAACACGTATGTCCGTAAAAGGAGGGAAGAGAAGGAGAGCATGTTGTAGACAAAACAAACTTTACATAAGTAAAAACGGACACATAATAAGCCCGGTTCAATATTTTGCCAATGTAATTTAAGCATGCTGTTTTTAACGTTCTGGTAGAGGGAAAAATATATACTTTCGTTCCGTGATGGACCGAACGGATAACCAGGTCGTCATCGCTTGACGAAGAGTGATCCATTTTTATTCGCACGGATTTAAAAAAGCGAAAAAGAACGCGAACTTTTCGTTTTTTCGCATCGTTGCTGGTGTGTCAGGTTTTTTCGCGAAATATTCGCAGACGAATTATTCGCATTTTCGCCTCGCTTATTCGTTACGTCCCCAGTGTGTCACGGCCTTAAGGCTATAGGCTTATGTTTTTTATTTTCCCCAAAACACACTTTTCATCATAAATATCTCAAAACTTATTATTTTTCACTTATTTCAACGCAGTTATGAAGGAAATATGATTTTCTATCCATCGGAATCAAAAAATCGCATTTTTATTTTTTTGACCATTTTGCCACAAAACACACTTTTCATCATAAATATCTCAAAACGTATTATTTTTCACTTATTTCAACGCAGTTATGAAGGAAATATGATTTTCTATCCACCGGAATCAAAAAATCGCATTTTTATCATTTTGACCATTTTTCCACTGTTTGGACATAAGGCTATATATAGGCTTATGTTTTTTATTTTCCCCAAAACACACTTTATCATAAATATCTCAAAACGTATTATTTTTCACTTATTTCAACGCAGTTATGAAGGAAATATGATTTTCTATCCATCGGAATCAAAAAATCGCATTTTTATCATTTTGACCATTTTTCCACTGTTTGGACATAAGGCTATATATAGGCTTATGTTTTTTATTTTCCCCAAAACACACTTTTCATCATAAATATCTCAAAACGTATTATTTTTCACTTATTTCAACGCAGTTATGAAGGAAATATGATTTTCTATCCATCGGAATCAAAAAATCAAATTTTTATCATTTTGACCATTTTTCCACTGTTTGGACATAAGGCTATAGGCTTATGTTTTTTATTTTCCCCAAAACACACTTTTCATCATAAATATCTCAAAACGTATTATTTTTCACTTATTTCAACGCAGTTATGAAGGAAATATGATTTTCTATCCATCGGAATAAAAAAATCGCATTTTTATTTTTTTGACCATTTTGCCCCGAAACACACTTTTCATCATAAATCTCTCAAAACGTATTATTTTTCACTTATTTCAACGCAGTTATGAAGGAAATATGATTTTCTATCCATCGGAATCAAAAAATCGCATTTTTATCATTTTGACCATTTTTCCACTGTTTGGACATAAGGCTATATATAGGCTTATGTTTTTTATTTTCCCCAAAACACACTATCATAAATATCTCAAAACGTATTATTTTTCACTTATTTCAACGCAGTTATGAAGGAAATATGATTTTCTATCCATCGGAATCAAAAAATCGCATTTTTATCATTTTGACCATTTTTCCACTGTTTGGACATAAGGCTATATAGGCTTATGTTTTTTATTTTCCCCAAAACACACTTTTCATCATAAATATCTCAAAACGTATTATTTTTCACTTATTTCAACGCAGTTATGAAGGAAATATGATTTTCTATCCATCGGAATCAAAAAATCGCATTTTTATTTTTTTGACCATTTTGCCACAAAACACACTTTTTCATCATAAATATCTCAAAACGTATTATTTTTCACTTATTTCAACGCAGTTATGAAGGAAATATGATTTTCTATCCATCGGAATCAAAAAATCGCATTTTTATCATTTTGACCATTTTTCCACTGTTTGGACATAAGGCTATATAGGCTTATGTTTTTTATTTTCCCCAAAACACACTTTTCATCATAAATATCTCAAAACGTATTATTTTTCACTTATTTCAACGCAGTTATGAAGGAAATATGATTTTCTATCCATCGGAATCAAAAAATCGCATTTTTATCATTTTGACCATTTTTCCACTGTTTGGACATAAGGCTATATATAGGCTTATGTTTTTTATTTTCCTCAAAACACACTTTTCATCATAAATATCTCAAAACGTATTATTTTTCACTTATTTCAACGCAGTTATGAAGGAAATATGATTTTCTATCCATCGGAATCAAAAAATCGCATTTTTATCATTTTGACCATTTTTCCACTGTTTGGACATAAGGCTTATGTTTTTTATTTTCCCCAAAACACACTTTTCATCATAAATATCTCAAAACGTATTATTTTTCACTTATTTCAACGCAGTTATGAAGGAAATATGATTTTCTATCCATCGGAATCAAAAAATCGCATTTTTATTTTTTTGACCATTTTTCCACAAAACACACTTTTCATCATAAATATCTCAAAACGTATTATTTTTCACTTATTTCAACGCAGTTATGAAGGAAATATGATTTTCTATCCATCGGAATCAAAAAATCGCATTTTTATCATTTTGACCATTTTTCCACTGTTTGGACATAAGGCTATATAGGCTTATGTTTTTTATTTTCCCCAAAACACACTTTTCATCATAAATATCTCAAAACGTATTATTTTTCACTTATTTCAACGCAGTTATGAAGGAAATATGATTTTCTATCCATCGGAATCAAAAAATCGCATTTTTATCATTTTGACAATTTTTCCACTGTTTGGACATAAGGCTAATATATAGGCTTATGTTTTTTATTTTCCTCAAAACGTATTATTTTTCACTTATTTCAACGCAGTTATGAAGGAAATATGATTTTCTATCCATCGGAATCAAAAAATCGCATTTTTATCATTTTGACCATTTTTCCACTGTTTGGACATAAGGCTATAGGCTTATGTTTTTTATTTTCCCCAAAACACACTTTTCATAAATATCTCAAAACGTATTATTTTTCACTTATTTCAACGCAGTTATGAAGGAAATATGATTTTCTATCCATCGGAATCAAAAAATCGCATTTTTATTTTTTTGACCATTTTGCCCCGAAACACACTGTTTGGACTTTTCATCATAAATATCTCAAAACGTATTATTTTTCACTTATTTCAACGCAGTTATGAAGGAAATACGATTTTCTATCCATCGGAATCAAAATATCGCATTTTGCCCATTTTTCCACTGTTTGGACATAAGGCTATAGGCTTATGTTTTTTATTTTCCCCAAAACACACTTTTCATCATAAATATCTCAAAACGTATTATTTTTCACTTATTTCAACGCAGTTATGAAGGAAATATGATTTTCTATCCATCGGAATCAAAAAATCGCATTTTTATCATTTTGACCATTTTTCCACAAAACACTATTTTCCCCCACTTTTCATCATAAATATCTCAAAACGTATTATTTTTCACTTATTTCAACGCAGTTATGAAGGAAATATGATTTTCTATCCATCGGAATCAAAAAATCGAATTTTTATCATTTTGACCATTTTTCCACTGTTTGGACATAAGGCTATAGGCTTATATTTTCCCCAAAACACACTTTTCATCATAAATATCTCAAAACGTATTATTTTTCACTTATTTCAACGCAGTTATGAAGGAAATATGATTTTCTATCCATCGGAATCAAAAATCGCATTTTTTATCATTTTGACCATTTTTCCACTGTTTGGACATAAGGCTATAGGCTTATGTTTTTCATTTTCCCCAAAACACACTATCATAAATATCTCAAAACGTATTATTTTTCACTTATTTCAACGCAGTTATGAAGGAAATATGATTTTCTATCCATCGGAATCAAAAAATCGAATTTTTATCATTTTGACCATTTTTCCACTGTTTGGACATAAGGCTTATATTTTCCCCAAAACACACTTTTCATCATAAATATCTCAAAACGTATTATTTTTCACTTATTTCAACGCAGTTATGAAGGAAATATGATTTTCTATCCATCGGAATCAAAATATCGCATTTTTATCATTTTGACCATTTTTCCACTGTTTGGACATAAGGCTATAGGCTTATATTTTCCCCAAAACACACTTTTCATCATAAATATCTCAAAACGTATTATTTTTCACTTATTTCAACGCAGTTATGAAGGAAATATGATTTTCTATCCATCGGAATCAAAAAATCGCATTTTTTACATTTTGACCATTTTTCCACTGTTTGGACATAAGGCTATAGGCTTATGTTTTTTATTTTCCCCAAAACACACTTTTCATCATAAATATCTCAAAACGTATTATTTTTCACTTATTTCAACGCAGTTATGAAGGAAATATGATTTTCTATCCATCGGAATCAAAAAATCGCATTTTTATCATTTTGACCATTTTTCCACTGTTTGGACATAAGGCTATAGGCTTATGTTTTTTATTTTCCCAAAACACACTTTTCATCATAAATATCTCAAAACGTATTATTTTTCACTTATTTCAACGCAGTTATGAAGGAAATATGATTTTCTATCCATCGGAATCAAAAAATCGCATTTTTATCATTTTGACCATTTTTCCACTGTTTGGACATAAGGCTATAGGCTTATGTTTTTTATTTTCCCCAAAACACACTTTTCATCATAAATATCTCAAAACGTATTATTTTTCACTTATTTCAACGCAGTTATGAAGGAAATATGATTTTCTATCCATCGGAATCAAAAATCGCATTGTTATCTTTTGACCATTTTTCCACTGTTTGGACATAAGGCTATAGGCTTATGTTTTTTATTTTCCCCAAAACACACTTTTCATCATAAATATCTCAAAACGTATTATTTTTCACTTATTTCAACGCAGTTATGAAGGAAATATGATTTTCTATCCATCGGAATCAAAATATCGCATTTTGCCCATTTTTCCACTGTTTGGACATAAGGCTATAGGCTTATGTTTTTTATTTCTCCCAAAACACACTTTTCATCATAAATATCTCAAAACGTATTATTTTTCACTTATTTCAACGCAGTTATGAAGGAAATATGATTTTCTATCCATCGGAATCAAAATATCGCATTTTTATCATTTTGACCATTTTTCCACTGTTTGGACATAAGGCTATAGGCTTATGTTTTTTATTTTCCCCAAAACACACTTTTCATCATAAATATCTCAAAACGTATTATTTTTCACTTATTTCAACGCAGTTATGAAGGAAATATGATTTTCTATCCATCGGAATCAAAATATCGCATTTTTATCATTTTGACCATTTTTCCACTGTTTGGACATAAGGCTATAGGCTTATGTTTTTTATTTTCCCCAAAACACACTATCATAAATATCTCAAAACGTATTATTTTTCACTTATTTCAACGCAGTTATGAAGGAAATATGATTTTCTATCCATCGGAATCAAAAAATCGCATTTTTATTTTTTTGACCATTTTGCCACAAAACACACTTTTCATCATAAATATCTCAAAACGTATTATTTTTCACTTATTTCAACGCAGTTATGAAGGAAATATGATTTTCTATCCATCGGAATGAAAAAAATCGCATTTTTATCATTTTGACCATTTTTCCACTGTTTGGACATAATTTCCCCAAAACACACTTTTCATCATAAATATCTCAAAACGTATTATTTTTCACTTATTTCAACGCAGTTATGAAGGAAATATGATTTTCTATCCATCGGAATCAAAATATCGCATTTTTATCATTTTGTCCATTTTTGCACGGGTTGGGACTAAGGGTATTGGCGTATGTTTTTTTTTTTGCCCAAAAAACACATTTAATAATAAATATATCCCAAAACGTATTATTTTTCACTTATTTCAACGCAGTTATGAAGGAAATATGATTTTCTATCCATCGGAATCAAAAAATCGCATTTTAATTTTTTTGACCATTTTGCCACAAAACACACTTTTCATCATAAATATCTCAAAACGTATTATTTTTCACTTATTTCAACGCAGTTATGAAGGAAATATGATTTTCTATCCATCGGAATCAAAAAATCGCATTTTTATCATTTTGACCATTTTTCCACTGTTTGGACATAAGGCTATAGGCTTATGTTTTTTATTTTCCCCAAAACACACTTTTCATCATAAATATCTCAAAACGTATTATTTTTCACTTATTTCAACGCAGTTATGAAGGAAATATGATTTTCTATCCATCGGAATCAAAAAATCGCATTTTTATCATTTTGACCATTTTGCCACTGTTTGCCCAATAAAACACACTTTTCATCATAAATATCTCAAAACGTATTATTTTTCACTTATTTCAATGCAGTTATGAAGGAAATATGATTTTCTATCCATCGGAATCAAAAAATCGCATTGTTATCCTTTTGACCATCTTTCCACTGTTTGGACATAAGGCTATAGGCTTATGTTTTTTATTTTCCCCAAAACACACTTTTCATCATAAATATCTCAAAACGTATTATTTTTCACTTATTTCAACGCAGTTATGAAGGAAATATGATTTTCTATCCATCGGAATCAAAAAATCGCATTTTTATTTTTTGACCATTTTGCCACAAAACACACTTTTCATCATAAATATCTCAAAACGTATTATTTTTCACTTATTTCAACGCAGTTATGAAGGAAATATGATTTTCTATCCATCGGAATCAAAAAATCGCATTTTTATCATTTTGACCATTTTTCCACTGTTTGGACATAAGGCTATAGGCTTATGTTTTTTATTTTCCCCAAAACACACTTTTCATCATAAATATCTCAAAACGTATTATTTTTCACTTATTTCAACGCAGTTATGAAGGAAATATGATTTTCTATCCATCGGAATCAAAAAATCGCATTTTTATCATTTTGACCATTTTTCCACTGTTTGCTTATGTTTTTTATTTTCCCCAAAACACACTTTTCATCATAAATATCTCAAAACGTATTATTTTTCACTTATTTCAACGCAGTTATGAAGGAAATATGATTTTCTATCCATCGGAATCAAAAATCGCATTTTTATCATTTTGACCATTTTTCCACTGTTTGGACATAAGGCTATAGGGCTTATGTTTTTTATTTTCCCCAAAACACACTTTTCATCATAAATATCTCAAAACGTATTATTTTTCACTTATTTCAACGCAGTTATGAAGGAAATATGATTTTCTATCCATCGGAATCAAAAAATCGCATTTTTATTTTTTTGACCATTTTGCCACCCCAAAACACACTTTTCATCATAAATATCTCAAAACGTATTATTTTTCACTTATTTCAACGCAGTTATGAAGGAAATATGATTTTCTATCCATCGGAATCAAAAAATCGCATTTTTATTTTTTTTTACCATTTTGCCCCAAAACACACTTTTCATCATAAATATCTCAAAACGTATTATTTTTCACTTATTTCAACGCAGTTATGAAGGAAATATGATTTTCTATCCATCGGAATCAAAATATCGCATTTTTATCATTTTGACCATTTTTCCACTGTTTGGACATAAGGCTATAGGCTTATGTTTTTTATTTTCCCCAAAACACACTTTTCATCATAAATATCTCAAAACGTATTATTTTTCACTTATTTCAACGCAGTTATGAAGGAAATATGATTTTCTATCCATCGGAATCAAAATATCGCATTTTGCCCATTTTTCCACTGTTTGGACATAAGGCTATAGGCTTATGTTTTTTATTTTCCCCAAAACACACTATCATAAATATCTCAAAACGTATTATTTTTCACTTATTTCAACGCAGTTATGAAGGAAATATGATTTTCTATCCATCGGAATCAAAAATCGCATTTTTATTATTTCGACCATTTTGCCACTGTTTGGACATAAGACTATAGTCTTATGTTTTTTATTTTCCTCAAAACACACTTTTCATCATAAATATCTCAAAACGTATTATTTTTCACTTATTTCAACGCAGTTATGAAGGAAATATGATTTTCTATCCATCGGAATCAAAAAATCGCATTTTTATCATTTTGACCATTTTCCACTGTATTTTCTGCAAAACACACTTTTCATCATAAATATCTCAAAACGTATTATTTTTCACTTATTTCAACGCAGTTATGAAGGAAATATGATTTTCTATCCATCGGAATCAAAATATCGCATTTTTATCATTTTGACCATTTTTCCACTGTTTGGACATAAGGCTATAGGCTTATGTTTTTTATTTTCCCCAAAACACACTTTTCATCATAAATATCTCAAAACGTATTATTTTTCACTTATTTCAACGCAGTTATGAAGGAAATATGATTTTCTATCCATCGGAATCAAAAAATCGCATTTTTATCATTTTGACCATTTTTCCACTGTTTGGACATAAGGCTATAGGCTTATGTTTTTTATTTCCCCAAAACACACTTTTCATCATAAATATCTCAAAACGTATTATTTTTCACTTATTTCAACGCAGTTATGAAGGAAATATGATTTTCTATCCATCGGAATCAAAAAATCGCATTTTTATCATTTTGACCATTTTTCCACTGTTTGGACATAAGGCTATAGGCTTATGTTTTTTATTTTCCCCAAAACACACTTTTCATCATAAATATCTCAAAACGTATTATTTTTCACTTATTTCAACGCAGTTATGAAGGAAATATGATTTTCTATCCATCGGAATCAAAAAATCGCATTTTTATTTTTTTGACCATTTTGCCACAAAACACACTTTTCATCATAAATATCTCAAAACGTATTATTTTTCACTTATTTCAACGCAGTTATGAAGGAAATATGATTTTCTATCCATCGGAATGAAAAATATCGCATTTTTATCATTTTGACCATTTTTCCACTGTTTGGACATAAGGCTATAGGCTTATGTTTTTTATTTTCCCCAAAACACACTTTTCATCATAAATATCTCAAAACGTATTATTTTTCACTTATTTCAACGCAGTTATGAAGGAAATATGATTTTCTATCCATCGGAATCAAAAAATCGCATTTTTATCATTTTGACCATTTTTCCACTGTTTGGACATAAGGCTATAGGCTTATGTTTTATATTTTCCCCAAAACACACTTTTCATCATAAATATCTCAAAACGTATTATTTTTCACTTATTTCAACGCAGTTATGAAGGAAATATGATTTTCTATCCATCGGAATCAAAAAATCGCATTTTTATTTTTTTGACCATTTTTCCCCAAAACACACTTTTCATCATAAATATCTCAAAACGTATTATTTTTCACTTATTTCAACGCAGTTATGAAGGAAATATGATTTTCTATCCATCGGAATCAAAAAATCGCATTTTTATTTTTTTGACCATTTTGCCACAAAACACACTTTTCATCATAAATATCTCAAAACGTATTATTTTTCACTTATTTCAACGCAGTTATGAAGGAAATATGATTTTCTATCCATCGGAATCAAAAAATCGCATTTTTATCATTTTGACCATTTTGCCACAAAACACACTTTTCATCATAAATATCTCAAAACGTATTATTTTTCACTTATTTCAACGCAGTTATGAAGGAAATATGATTTTCTATCCATCGGAATCAAAAAATCGCATTTTTATCATTTTGACCATTTTTCCACTGTTTGGACATAAGGCTATAGGCTTATGTTTTTTATTTTCCCCAAAACACACTTTTCATCATAAATATCTCAAAACGTATTATTTTTCACTTATTTCAACGCAGTTATGAAGGAAATATGATTTTCTATCCATCGGAATCAAAAAATCGCATTTTTATCATTTTGACCATTTTTCCACTGTTTGGACATAAGGCTATAGGCTTATGTTTTTTTATTTTCCCCAAAACACACTTTTCATCATAAATATCTCAAAACGTATTATTTTTCACTTATTTCAACGCAGTTATGAAGGAAATATGATTTTCTATCCATCGGAATCAAAAAATCGCATTTTTATTTTTTTGACCATTTTCCCCCAAAACACACTTTTCATCATAAATATCTCAAAACGTATTATTTTTCACTTATTTCAACGCAGTTATGAAGGAAATATGATTTTCTATCCATCGGAATCAAAATATCGCATATTTATCATTTTGACCATTTTTCCACTGTTTGGACATAAGGCTATAGGCTTATGTTTTTTATTTTCCCCAAAACACACTTTTCATCATAAATATCTCAAAACGTATTATTTTTCACTTATTTCAACACAGTTATGAAGGAAATATGATTTTCTATCCATCGGAATCAAAAAATATCATTTTGACCATTTTTCCACTGTTTGGACATAAGGCTATAGGCTTATGTTTTTTATTTTCCCCAAAACACACTTTTCATCATAAATATCTCAAAACGTATTATTTTTCACTTATTTCAACGCAGTTATGAAGGAAATATGATTTTCTATCCATCGGAATCAAAAAATCGCATTTTTATCATTTTGACCATTTTTCCACTGTTTGGACATAAGGCTATAGGCTTATGTTTTTTATTTTCCCCAAAACACACTTTTCATCATAAATATCTCAAAACGTATTATTTTTCACTTATTTCAACGCAGTTATGAAGGAAATATGATTTTCTATCCATCGGAATCAAAAAATCGCATTTTTATCATTTTGACCATTTTGCCACTGTTTGGACATAAGACTTTTTCATCATAAATGATTTTTCACCAAAACACATTTTTCATCATAAATGTCTAAAAACGTATTATCTTTCACTTATTTCAATGCAGTTATGAAGGAAATATGATTTTCTATCCATCGGAATCAAAAAATCGCATTTTTATCATTTTGACCATTTTTCCACTGTTTGGACATAAGGCTATAGGCTTATGTTTTTTATTTTCCCCAAAACACACTTTTCATCATAAATATCTCAAAACGTATTATTTTTCACTTATTTCAACGCAGTTATGAAGGAAATATGATTTTCTATCCATCTGAATCAAAATCGCATTTTTATCATTTTGACCATTTTTCCACTGTTTGGACATAAGGCTATAGGCTTATGTTTTTTATTTTCCCCAAAACACACTTTTCATCATAAATATCTCAAAACGTATTATTTTTCACTTATTTCAACGCAGTTATGAAGGAAATATGATTTTCTATCCATCGGAATCAAAAAATCGCATTGTTATCCTTTTGACCATCTTTCCACTGTTTGGACATAAGGCTTATGTTTTTTATTTTCCCCAAAACACACTTTTCATCATAAATATCTCAAAACGTATTATTTTTCACTTATTTCAACGCAGTTATGAAGGAAATATGATTTTCTATCCATCGGAATCAAAAAATCGCATTTTTATCATTTTGACCATTTTGCCACCAAAACACACTTCATCATAAATATCTCAAAACGTATTATTTTTCACTTATTTCAACGCAGTTATGGAGGAAATATGATTTTCTATCCATCGGAATCAAAAAATATCATTTTTATAATTTTGACCATTTCCACTGTTTGGACATAAGGTAGGGCTTATGTTTTTTATTTTCCCCAAAACACACTTTTCATCATAAATATCTCAAAACGTATTATTTTTCACTTATTTCAACGCAGTTATGAAGGAAATATGATTTTCTATCCATCGGAATCAAAAAATCGCATTTTTATCATTTTGACCATTTTTCCACTGTTTGGACATAAGGCTATAGGCTTATGTTTTTTATTTTCCCCAAAACACACTTTTCATCATAAATATCTCAAAACGTATTATTTTTCACTTATTTCAACGCAGTTATGAAGGAAATATGATTTTCTATCCATCGGAATCAAAAAATCGCATTTTTATCATTTTGACCATTTTTCTCTTTTATTTTCCCCAAAACACACTTTTCATCATAAATATCTCAAAACGTATTATTTTTCACTTATTTCAACGCAGTTATGAAGGAAATATGATTTTCTATCCATCGGAATCAAAAAATCGCATTTTAATCATTTTGACCATTTTTCCACTGTTTGGACATAAGGCTATAGGCTTATGTTTTTTATTTTCCCCAAAACACACTTTTCATCATAAATATTTCAAAACGTATTATTTTTCACTTATTTCAACGCAGTTATGAAGGAAATATGATTTTCTATCCATCGGAATCAAAATTTCGCATTGTTATCCTTTTGACCATCTTTCCACTGTTTGGACATAAGGCTATAGGCTTATGTTTTTTATTTTCCCCAAAACACACTTTTCATCATAAATATTTCAAAACGTATTATTTTTCACTTATTTCAACGCAGTTATGAAGGAAATATGATTTTCTATCCATCGGAATCAAAAAATCGCATTTTTATCATTTTGACCATTTTGCCACAAAACACACTTTTCATCATAAATATCTCAAAACGTATTATTTTTCACTTATTTCAACGCAGTTATGAAGGAAATATGATTTTCTATCCATCGGAATCAAAAAATCGCATTTTTATTTTTTTGACCATTTTCCCCAAAACACACTTTTCATCATAAATATTTCAAAACGTATTATTTTTCACTTATTTCAACGCAGTTATGAAGGAAATATGATTTTCTATCCATCGGAATCAAAAAAATCGCATTTTTATCATTTTGGACATAAGGCTATAGGCTTATGTTTTTTATTTCCCCCAAAACACACTTTTCATCATAAATATCTCAAAACGTATTATTTTTCACTTATTTCAACGCAGTTTGAAGGAAATATGATTTTCTATTCATCGGAATCAATAAATCGCATTTTTATCATTTTGACCATTTTGCCACTGTTTGGACATAAGGCTATAGGCTTATGTTTTTTATTTTCCCCAAAACACACTTTTCATCATAAATATCTCAAAACGTATTATTTTTCACTTATTTCAACGCAGTTATGAAGGAAATATGATTTTCTATCCATCGGAATCAAAAAATCGCATTTTTATTTTTTTGACCATTTTGCCACAAAACACACTTTTCATCATAAATATCTCAAAACGTATTATTTTTCACTTATTTCAACGCAGTTATGAAGGAAATATGATTTTCTATCCATCGGAATCAAAAAATCGCATTTTTATCATTTTGACCATTTTTCCACTGTTTGGACATAAGGCTATAGGCTTATGTTTTTTATTTTCCCCAAAACACACTTTTCATCATAAATATTTCAAAACGTATTATTTTTCACTTATTTCAACGCAGTTATGAAGGAAATATGATTTTCTATCCATCGGAATCAAAAAATCGCATTTTAATTTTTTTGACCATTTTGCCACAAAACACACTTTTCATCATAAATATCTCAAAACGTATTATTTTTCACTTATTTCAACGCAGTTTGAAGGAAATATGATTTTCTATTCATCGGAATCAATAAATTGCATTTTTATCATTTTGACCATTTTGCCACTGTTTTGTTTTTTATTTTCCCCAAAACACACTTTTCATCATAAATATTTCAAAACGTATTATTTTTCACTTATTTCAACGCAGTTATGAAGGAAATATGATTTTCTATCCATCGGAATCAAAAAATATCATTTTTATTTATTTGACCATTTTGCCACAAAACACACTTTTCATCATAAATATCTCAAAACGTATTATTTTCCACTTATTTCAACGCAGTTATGAAGGAAATATGATTTTCTATCCATCGGAATCAAAAAATCGCATTTTTATCATTTTGACCATTTTCCCACTGTTTGGACATATAGGCTTATGTTTTTTATTTTCCCAAAAACACACTTTTCATCATAAATATTTCAAAACGTATTATTTTCACTTATTTCAACGCAGTTATGAAGGAAATATGATTTTCTATCCATCGGAATCAAAAAATCGCATTTTTATCATTTTGACCATTTTCCCACTGTTTGGACATATAGGCTTATGTTTTTTATTTTCCCAAAAACACTTTTCATCATAAATATTTCAAAACGTATTATTTTTCACTTATTTCAACGCAGTTATGAAGGAAATATGATTTTCTATCCATCTGAATCAAAAAATCTCATTTTTATTTTTTTGACCATTTTGCCACAAAACACACTTTTCATCATAAATATCTCAAAACGTATTATTTTCCACTTATTTCAACGCAGTTATGAAGGAAATATGATTTTCTATCCATCGGAATCAAAATTTCGCATTGTTATCCTTTTGACCATCTTTCCACTGTTTGGACATAAGGCTATAGGCTTATGTTTTTTATTTTCCCCAAAACACACTTTTCATCATAAATATTTCAAAACGTATTATTTCTCACTTATTTCAACGCAATTATGAAGGAAATATGATTTTCTATCCATCAGAATCAAAAAATCGCATTTTTATCATTTTGACCATTTTTCCACTGTTTGGACATATAGGCTTATGTTTTTTATTTTCCCCAAAACACACTTTTCATCATAAATATCTCAAAACGTATTATTTTTCACTTATTTCAACGCAGTTATGAAGGAAATATGATTTTCTATCCATCGGAATCAAAAAATTTCATTTTTATCATTTTGACCATTGTGGCTCTTTTTGGACATAAGACTATTGTCTTATGTTATTTAATTTTCCCCAAAACACATTTTTCATCATAAATATCTCAAAACGTATTATTTTTCACTTATTTCAACGCAGTTATGAAGGAAATATGATTTTCTATCCATCGGAATCAAAAAATCGCATTTTTATCATTTTGACCATTTTGCCACTGTTTGGACATAAGACTATAGTCTTATGTTTTTTATTTTCCCCAAAACACACTTTTCATCATAAATATCTCAAAACGTATTATTTTTCACTTATTTCAACGCAGTTATGAAGGAAATATGATTTTCTATCCATCGGAATCAAAAAAATCGCATTTTTATCATTTTGACCATTTTGCCACTGTTTGGACATAAGACTATAGTCTTATGTTTTTTATTTTCCCCAAAACACACTTTTCATCATAAATATCTAAAAACGTATTATTTTCACTTATTTCAACGCAGTTATGAAGGAAATATGATTTTCTATCCATCGGAATCAAAAAATCGCATTTTTATCATTTTCACCATTTTTCCACTGTTTGGACATAAGGCAGGCTATAGGCTTATGTTTTTTATTTTCCCCAAAACACACTTTTCATCATAAATATCTCAAAACGTATTATTTTTCACTTATTTCAACGCAGTTATGAAGGAAATATGATTTTCTATCCATCGGAATCAAAAAATCGCATTTTTATTTTTTTGACCATTTTGCCACAAAACACACTTTTCATCATAAATATCTCAAAACGTATTATTTTTCACTTATTTCAACGCAGTTATGAAGGAAATATGATTTTCTATCCATCGGAATCAAAAAATCGCATTTTTATCATTTTGCCACTGTTTGGACATAAGACTATAGTCTTATGTTTTTTATTTTCCCCAAAACACACTTTTCATCATAAATATCTCAAAACGTATTATTTTTCACTTATTTCAACGCAGTTATGAAGGAAATATGATTTTCTATCCATCGGAATCAAAAAATCGCATTTTTATTTTTTTGACCATTTTGCCACAAAACACACTTTTCATCATAAATATCTCAAAACGTATTATTTTTTCACTAATTTCAACGCAGTTATGAAGGAAATATAATTTCCTGTCCATCGGAATCAAAAAATCGCATTTTTATCATTTTGCCACTGTTTGGACATAAGACTATAGTCTTATGTTTTTCATTTTCCTCAAAACACACTTTTCATCATAAATATCTCAAAACGTATTATTTTTCACTTATTTCAACGCAGTTATGAAGGAAATATGATTTTCTATCCATCGGAATCAAAAAATCGCATTTTTATCATTTTGACCATTTTTCTACTGTTTGGACATAAGACAAATAAAAAAGCTTATGTTTTTTATTTTCCCCAAAACACACTTTTCATCATAAATATCTCAAAACGTATTATTTTTCACTTATTTCAACGCAGTTATGAAGGGAATATGATTTTCTATCCATCGGAATCAAAAAATCGCATTTTTATCATTTTGACCATTTTTCCACTGTTTGGACATAAGACTATAGGCTTATGTTTTTTATTTTCCCCAAAACACACTTTTCATCATAAATATCTCAAAACGTATTATTTTCCACTTATTTCAACGCAGTTATGAAGGAAATATGATTTTCTATCCATCGGAATCAAAAAATCGCATTTTTATCATTTTGACCATTTTGCCACTGTCTGGACATAAGACGTCTTATGTTTTTTATTTTCCCCAAAACACACTTTTCATCATAAATATCTCAAAACGTATTATTTTTCACTTATTTCAACGCAGTTATTAAGGAAATATGATTTTCTATCCATCTGAATCAAAAAATCACATTTTTATTTTTTTGACCATTTTGCCACAAAACACACTTTTCATCATGAATATCTCAAAAAGTATTATTTTCCACTTATTTCAACGCAGTTTGAAGGAAATATGATTTTCTATTCATCGGAATCAATAAATCGCATTTTTATCATTTTGACCATTTTGCCACTGTTTGGACATAAGACTATAGTCTTATGTTTTTTAATTTCCCCCAAAACACATTTTTCATCATAAATATCTCAAAACGTATTATTTTTCACTTATTTCAACGCAGTTATGAAGGAAATATGATTTCCTATCCATCGGAATCAAAAAATCGCATTTTTATTTTTTTGACCATTTTGCCACAAAACACACTTTTCATCATGAATATCTCAAAAAGTATTATTTTCCACTTATTTCAACGCAGTTATGAAGGAAATATGATTTTCTCTCCATCGGAATCAAAAAATCGCATTTTTATCATTTTGCCACTGTTTGGACATAAGACTATAGTCTTAAATCTTTTATTTTCCCCAAAACACATTTTTCATCATAAATGTTTAAAAACATATTATTTTTCACTTATTTCAACGCAGTTATGAAGGAAATATGATTTTCTATCCATCGGAATCAAAAAATCGCATTTTTATTTTTTTGACCATTTTGCCACAAAACACACTTTTCATCATAAATATCTCAAAACGTATTATTTTCCACTTATTTCAACGCAGTTATGAAGCAAATATAATTTCCTATCCATCGGAATCAAAAAATAGCATTTTGACCATTTTGGCCCATTTTGGACATAAGGTCTTATGTTTTTTCATTTTCCCCAAAACACATTTTTCATCATGAATGTCTAAAAAAGTATTATTTTCCACTTATTTTGACTCAGTTATGAACGAAATATGATTTTCTATCCATCGGAATCAAAAAATCGCCTTTTTATCATTTTGACCATTTTTCCACTGTTTGGACATAGGCTTATGTTTTTTATTTTCCACAAAACACACTTTTCATCATAAATATCTCAAAACGTATTATTTTTCACTTATTTCAACGCAGTTATGAAGGAAATATGATTTTCTATCCATCGGAATCAAAAAATCGCATTTTTTATTTTTTTGAACATTTTGCCACTGTTTGGACATAAGGTCTTATGTTTTTTCATTTCCCCCAAAACACATTTTTCATCATAAATGTCTAAAAACGTATTATTTCCCACTTATTTCAACGCAGTTATGAAGGAAATATAATTTCCTATCCATCGGAATCAAAAGATTGCATTTTTATCATTTTGACCAATTTGGCCCATTTTGGACATAAGACTTAGGTTTTTTCATTTTCCCCAAAACACGTTTCATCATAAATGTCTAAAAACGTATTATTTTCCACTTATTTCAACGCAGTTATGAAGGAAATATAATTTCCTATCCATCGGAATCAAAAGATTGTATTTTTATCATTTTGGCCCATTTTGGACATAAGACTATAGTCTTATGTTTTTTCATTTTCCCCAAAACACATTTTTCATCATAAATGTCTAAAAACGTATTATTTTCCACTTATTTCAACGCAGTTATGAAGGAAATATAATTTCCTATCCATCGGAATCAAAAGATTGCATTTTTATCATTTTGACCATTTTGGCTCTTTTTGGACATTACATGTTTTTTCATTTTCCCCAAAACACATTTTTCATCATAAATGTCTAAAAACGTATTGTTTTCCACTTATTTCAATGCAGTTATGTTGTAAATATAATTTCCTATCCTTTTTATATTTTTGAGTATGTATGGCAATAATTAATTAATAATTATTATTAATGAATAATTTAGTGAGTATGGCAATAATTTGTCTGAATACTGTAACTATGTAAATTAATTGCAACATTACACAGCTGACCCACAGCTACCAAACTGGAACCAAATGAGAACCGTGACACGCTCAGCGCTGCTTACTCCAAAGATTGACGATATCTGCCAACACCTGCTCCCACCTCCCGATGGCGAATGTGCACAAACTAACAAACTGAAAGCTAGCTTTTGGAGAATTGAATTTTTACAAACTGAATTTGAAATCCGAGTTTAACTGAATAGCCTACCGAAATTCAGATTCATATCACATAATTCAATTTCAAAACGTATATACACATTCTAATTATGAAATACAAATTCAGTGCAATAAAATTCAATTTCAAAACGAATATACAATTTCAATTAATAAAATACAAATTCAGTGCAATGAAATTCAATTTCAAAAAGTATATACAAATTCAATTTTACTAAATTCGAATTCAGTTTTCTGGTGGCACAAGTTTTACACCATAGAGACGTATCCGTCTCAATTACAGTATTCATGTTAGTCTAAAACTATGAACTAAAGCTTTAAAAAAACCCTGTAAATTTTGACTTACGACCGATCCTGTCGCCACAGCCACAGACTGTAATGCATAAAATGCACTGTTTATACACGCTAAAAAAATCAACGTTGTAGTAAAACCATTTTCCCTTGCTTACTGTACTATATACAGTACCTGATGCACTTTCGGTTTAGAAGACACCTAATTTTTTCTTTCTTCAAAATCTCTCGTATAAATATGTTTAGGAAACCAAGTACTTACCAGTATATTCAGCTACAGCTGTTTTCTGATTAACCCTGAAGAGATCGTTTCCCACAGTAAGTCGGACATGACCGCAAGAGCACAGCATAAGGCTCCACACAGACACATTTTTTTGTCTGCATTTGTGTGAGATTAAAACATGTAGCCAATGGCACAGTTATTTATACAGGGTACCAGACATAGCTCCTTTGTCGTCGCCGATTATGAAATTCATCCAGTTAAGCAATTTTAAATTGCCCACGCTGCAATGTAAAGTAACTAATGTTATCTTGCAAACGACAAGTTCTTACATTAATGTAAACTAACGTTAGGCCAATATATAATTTAGCTAACGTTACAGACATACAAACCAGAATAATTCTCCCCATTGGACAACCGCCTTTAATACACCTAAACTCTGTTTAAAATTACCTCGTCGCATTTATGCTTCAGAGGCTGTCTACCTACTACACAAACTGTGAAAGTGTCTGTAGCTTAGTGGTTACAGTGCTGCTCTAGTATGTAGCAGAGTGTTGGTTCGATTCTGACCTGATCCTAGCATTTAGTTTTGGTACACAATTTCTGGCACCGCAACACTAAAGTTATTTTGTCTTATTTTGAACTATGTCTGGTACCCTGTTTCTCGGTTACAACAGCAGAATGGAATCTCATTATGCATTAGATAGGGCTGTGATAGGCCGAA
>JAKUDI010000386.1:0-11645 GCA_022702515.1 Ilyophis sp. 1 JC-2022
GGTGGAGGACTACCCTCACAAAATAGTAAATGTGCTTGCATTAACACCAGAGAGAGGTTGCTGCTCACTCACACACACCTCACCTCACCTCACCTCACCTCACCTCACACCTACGTTTTGTGCTTCCGCAGATGATGAGAAGATCCTGGTGGAGCCGGCGTGTGGCGCCGCCCTGGCTGCGGTGTACAGCAACATCCTGAACGCCCTTCAGAAAGAGGGGAAGCTGGGGCGGAACCTGGGTCCGGTGGTGGTTGTGGTCTGCGGGGGAAATAACATCAGTCTGGCACAGCTATATAAGCTCAAAGTACAGCTGGGAATGTCCTGCTGAGCACCCCAAACTACCCCCACCCTCCCCTCCACCTACCTACCCCAACACCCCACAGAACCCCTGATTAACCTGGACCCCCGACTGGAACCAGATGCAAATCGAATCGAGAGCAATAACCCCGCCCTTCCGCTGGCCTGCTGGGTCAAATCATTCCAGACTGACCGATTCGCATCCAAGACCCGGCCTCTCGGACAGACAGACTGACATACAGACAGACTGACAGACCAACTATAATCCCTGTATAGGTGGATACCCACACAGTTGACAGCAGGTGCATCTACACTGTATATCTTGGGTTAGACCTACAAAAGACTCTTTGTCGTGGCAGTGTTTCACAGGTATGATATCAGATTAGTTTCTCTGGAAACCTGCAGTTTTAAGAATATAAATACTTGCGTGTTTGCTCGTGCCATTATGTGTTCATGTAAAATATAGCAATGTATGTGTTTGGATTCAGCACTTTTGTACATGTCTTATTTAAAAAATGATTAAATTATGTTATTTTTTTGGGAGAATATCACGTCTGTGTCCTGCTTGGAATTAAAATGATAACATTCCAAAAAACAAAACGTTCCCAACTAATGTACAAGTATATGAGTATATTAGCACAGTACACCAGAGCATACATCAGGAAAGTACGTAACCATACGTACGTAATTGTTATTTTTAGGACTTTTGGCGTCATTGTTTGGAACACCTTGTACATTTTAAATATAACCGATGCCAACGCTGGGGAAAGGCTTTTACAAACTGGATATATTGAGTCACATTATGAGACCAAACACAGAACATTTATAAGGAACATGACATCCAACTCAAGGCAGAGTGCTTGGCTAATCTCTGTAAACAAAAGTAGTTTTTCCATTCCTCTTGCCGACTCAGTTTTGAAAGAAAGATTATTTTACAATAAATCTTCACAGGAAGATTATGCATCAGCCACTGCCTCACTTTTATACCTCACCTTTTATACCTCACCTTTTATGACCGTTTTCAGTTTTAATATCCAATAATAATTTCTCTATATCATTAGTTTATATGTACTTAATCATCCTTAGGATTGCGACAGAGCAGAAAGGTGAAGATGAGGGTCTGGGAGCAGACTTATCAGAGCAGAGGTATCACCCAAAAGCTTCACCAGCAGGAAGTCTCCAAACACACAAATGCTAAACAAGGACTGTGGCGGCAGTGTGGTATAATGGTTAAGGAACTGGGTTTGTAACTGAAAGGTTGCAGGTTCGATTCCCAGGCAGGACACTGCCGTTGTACCCTTGAGCAAGGTACTTAACCTGAATTGCTTCAGTATATATCCAGCTGTATGAATGGATAAATGTAATAAGAAGTATGTAAGTCGCTCTGGATAAGAGCGTCTGCTAAATGCCTGTAATGTAATGTAAAAGGACACTGGAAACCATAGAATCAGAAGCACTGAACGAACTGCAAAAACAAATAAACTAGCCAGCTTAACGTTAACACTTATCGACTTAATCCTGGAAGAAAATACCAAATACCTCAACAAACACCTTTTATACCAAACATTCATTATTCTACAGAATAAATTACTGAGCGGTAACAGTATATCCAATTTCTAAATTAATTGGCTAAATCAAAAATGGCACATATTTAACAAGGCAAGAAAAAAAACATATCAGAGACACACGCACACTGTGTGTGTGTGTGTCATATATATATATATATATATATAAACACACACACACACACACACGTGTATATATATATATATATATATACATTCTCCACAGGGACCAGACTCGAGACAGTTGTAAACATTGACATAAGGAAGCCATGTATTCTTCAGCATAGATCGAACAGAAACAAACACGCTAGTTTGTGTTTCCGAAAGGTTAAAGAAAGATTAGAGAAGGAGCGCAATGTCCACACATTTGCCAAGGACGTTACAAATGACAAGCTAATTTTGAGGCGACATGACGTCTCGTACGTGAGAAAGTTCTCTCATCTATAACATCAAGTGCTTCTGATGTAACGGGCCACTTCCTGTCATCTGTGGAACACACAGAGCATTAATGACAGCAGATGAGGAGCCGGGACACAAAATGGCACTCAAACAACTGAACTTACAAACCCGTATAAAATAGGGAAAAGAACCAGATGGTCATTTAAAAAGGGGGGGGTTTGTTCTTTGCCTAGCAATGTAAGGAAAGCTATAAAGATGGGAAGCGACACAGCCGCGCGGACGTCGTAAACGTAGGGCTTTGCTAATCTAATCTGAGATGGGGGAGGCATCGTCACGGTCAACGCTGCCGACCGTGGTGGCTTTTACAGCCCGGTGCCCCATTGGGCCACACTTAAGGCCGTAACCCGATGCCGCGACCCGATTGGCCGGGAGCTCGTAAAAAAAAGAGGCGCTGGCCGAGGGGCCCCCTCCCAAGGCCTGGCAGTAATCAGCTGTATACAAGCGCACTCATGTTATGTAATAACCCACCCCCTTCTCATCACCTTGCGCGAACATACCCAGTGGAGACGCCACCTCATATTTAACATGAAACGGGACACAATATACAGCCGTCAGTGTGGGGGGACGGGGGCAGAGGTCACAGGGGGTGGCGGGGAGGGGGTGTTAGCCAGCCGGATTTGGCTTGCCACCTGTCCCACAGACGTCTGGAGGTATCCAGGCCTGGATGGACTTATGTAATGAACCCCTTACATTAAACAGCCAGCTGGCTGGGAGCTGCAGAAATGGGGAAAGGGTCCAGGATGGGTTGGACGCAGCTGTGACTCAACTTACCTTGGCTGGTTGGCTGGACACCTTCGCTCCCCTTATAGCCCCGCCCACCTTCACATGTCCTATGGGGGCCTGATGGGACACTGGAGTCTTCCACATGTGCCCTGTCCCAAACCCAGCTAAAAACCATGTGTACCAAACATCTCCAAAAAACACCTAAAAACCATTCGCACCAAACATCTCCCCAACACAGCCAGCTAAAAACCATGTGTACCAAACATGTCCGCAACACAGCCACCTAAAAACCATGTGTACCAAACATCTCCCAAAAACACCTAAAAACCCGCCCACCTTCACATGTCCTATGGGGGCCTGATGGGACACTGGAGTCTTCCACATGTGCCCTGTCCCAAACCCAGCTAAAAACCATGTGTACCAAACATCTCCAAAAAACACCTAAAAACCATTCGCACCAAACATCTCCCCAACACAGCCAGCTAAAAACCATGTGTACCAAACATGTCCGCAACACAGCCACCTAAAAACCATGTGTACCAAACATCTCCCAAAAACACCTAAAAACCATGTGTACCAAACATCTCCCAAAAACACCTAAAAACCATGTGTACCAAACATCTCCCAAAAACACCTAAAAACCATGTGCACCAAACATCTCCCCAACACAGCCAGCTAAAAACCATGTGTACCAAACATCTCCAAAACACAGCCAGCTAAAAACCATGTGTACCAAACATCTCCCAAAAACACCTAAAAACCATGTGCACCAAACATCTCCCCAACACAGCCAGCTAAAAACCATGTGTACCAAACATCTCCAAAACACAGCCAGCTAAAAACCATGTGTACCAAACATCTCCCAAAAACACCTAAAAACCATGTGTACCAAACATCTCCAAAACACAGCCAGCTAAAAACCATGTGTACCAAACATCTCCCAAAAACACCTAAAAACCATGTGTACCAAACATCTCCCCAACACAGCCAGCTAAAAACCATGTGTACCAAACATCTCCAAAACACAGCCAGCTAAAAACCATGTGTACCAAACATCTCCAAAACACAGCCAGCTAAAAACCATGTGTACCAAACATCTCCCAAAAACACCTAAAAACCATGTGTACCAAACATCTCCCCAACACAGCCAGCTAAAAACCATGTGTACCAAACATCTCCAAAACACAGCCAGCTAAAAACCATGTGTACCAAACATCTCCCAAAAACGCCTAAAAACCATGTGTACCAAACATCTCCCCAACACAGCCAGCTAAAAACCATGTGTACCAAACATCTCCAAAACACAGCCAGCTAAAAACCATGTGTACCAAACATCTCCAAAACACAGCCAGCTAAAAACCATGTGTACCAAACATCTCCAAAACACAGCCAGCTAAAAACCATGTGTACCAAACATCTCCCAAAACACCTAAAAACCATGTGTACCAAACATCTCCCCAACACAGCCAGCTAAAAACCATGTGTACCAAACATCTCCAAAACACAGCCAGCTAAAAACCATGTGTACCAAACATCTCCAAAACACAGCCAGCTAAAAACCATGTGTACCAAACATCTCCCAAAACACCTAAAAACCATGTGTACCAAACATCTCCCCAACACAGCCAGCTAAAAACCATGTGTACCAAACATCTCCAAAACACAGCCAGCTAAAAACCATGTGTACCAAACATCTCCAAAACACAGCCAGCTAAAAACCATGTGTACCAAACATCTCCAAAACACAGCCAGCTAAAAACCATGTGTACCAAACATCTCCCAAAAACACCTAAAAACCATGTGTACCAAACATCTACCCAACACAGCCAGCTAAAAACCATCTGTACCAAACATCTCCCAAAAACACCTAAAAACCATTCGCACCAAACATCTCCCCAACACAGCCAGCTAAAAACCATGTGTACCAAACATCTCCCAAAAACACCTAAAAACCATTCGCACCAAACATCTCCCCAACACAGCCAGCTAAAAACCATGTGTACCAAACATCTCCCAAAAACACCTAAAAACCATTCGCACCAAACATCTCCCCAACACAGCCAGCTAAAAACCATGTGTACCAAACATCTCCCCATAACATTATAAACCACACACACACACACACGGTAGTGTCTCTAACACACACGCTATAAACCATACACACACACCCAGGCATGCACGCACAGACACAAGAAAACAAAAGACGGGCATTTACATCAAGACAAGTTTATTATTGTGACACAGAAATCTTGAACTTGTTTTTCCTCCTCTGCAGAATTAATTCATCACACATCTGTTTCAGATCCAGATGTGTTGAGGGCACACAGTTTAAGTTAATGCAACCATAAATAATTGTAATAAATATCAAGTAAATGTACAGCACACGTTCTTATTGTAACAGCGGTGTGTAGATATGTCCTTTAGCCCCCACTCTTCCTCTTCCTCGTTGAGAGAGAGAGAGAGCGACTCCGTTAGCAGCGTTTCCTGTCACAGCTCTCGTCACCTTTAAAAGAACTCAAAAACAAAAAAAGAAAATTGGCAAACAAACCAACTCCTGTCAATCTCAAACAGCTCTCCAGCGGAGGCTAATCACGCGGCGCGAAGCACGCGCCTCCGTTTACTTTTTACAACAAAACAGGTTTCACCATGAATATAAGAATGAACATAGAATCCATCTGAGTTACAATATTTAAGTGATATATTACTGATAATTTTAAAAAAAGAAAAAAATAAGAAAATCCAATGCAGATTATCCTTTTCTTTTTTAAACTAAATTTTTATAATCTAGTTCTTTCTGGAAGAAGAGAACATAAATTCCTATGTGTAGGGAAAGGGCTTTTTAAAATGGCCGCTTCCAAATCAAACAGAATTCTATTTACATCTCACTTTCCCGTAAAGTACATGTTTGGTTATGGGCAACAAAACAAAAGGAAGTATGGATTCCTGCAGGCAGTCTGCAAAAGAAGGCAGAACTTTTCCACATGGAGGATTGCGGCCGAGTCTGGCGAACGGTAGCGCATCGTGTGCGAACGGGCAGTACCCCCCCCACCCCAAAACAGACAAAAAATAAACAGGACTGAGGCCACAAGCACTCAAGTAGCGGCACACACAACGGTGGGGGAAGGGGGGGTAGGGAGGGGGGTGGCAGCTTAACAACTTTGCCCTCTCATACCCCCCAACAAACTAACAACCAGCCCCCCCCCCCCCCCACACCGTGTGAACCCCAGCAAGGCCCCTGTCTGACTCAAACCATCGCCCTCCACACAGATCCCCAGGGTCACCTTCTGCCCTTACATTACCACAACTGCTTTTTACATTACTTATATATCCTCTTATAGATTTGAATAAAATATATGCACCCTTGTTATGTAGGCAGATTCGTTTTCTTTCCTTTAACGATCAAGCTTCATAGGCATTGCTGTACAGTGTCCTGGAGAGCTGCACTGGAGCCCTACAACTCTACACTGGAGAGCTGCACTGGAGCCCTACAAACTCTGCACTGGAGAGCTGCACTGGAGCTCTACAACTCTACACTGGAGAGCTGCACTGGAGCCCTACAACTCTGCACTGGAGCTGCTGCACTGGAGCTCTACAACTCTGCACTGGAGAGCTGCACTGGAGCCCTACAACTCTGCACTGGAGAGCTGCACTGGAGCTCTACAACTCTACACTGGAGAGCTGCACTGGAGCCCTACAACTCTGCACTGGAGAGCTGCACTGGAGCCCTACAACTCTGCACTGGAGCTCTACAACTCTGCACTGGAGAGCTGCACTGGAGCTCTACAACTCTGCACTGGAGAGCTGCACTGGAGCCCTACAACTCTGCACTGGAGAGCTGCACTGGAGCCCTACAACTCTGCACTGGAGCTGCTGCACTGGAGCTCTACAACTCAGCACTGGAGAGCTGCTGCACTGGAGTTGCTGCACTGGAGCTCTACAACTCTGCACTGGAGAGCTACACTGGAGGCCTGCACAGAAGCTGTGGCACTGGAGCTCTGCACTGGAATGCAGTGTACAGAGCACAGAGCAGCCCCCATTCCTGAAACACCCCCGCACCAAAAAAAGGAAAGAAATGATAATTAAATAATAAAAAATAAAAAAGAGGAGTCCCTTGCCAGCCTGAAATTCCCTCCATGGTCTGTCTGTCACTTCTGACCCCTGTGCAGCATTTGGCATTGTGGTCTGCATTGGTTTCGGCTTTTAGAGTAATACAAACCCTCCCCCAATCCCCCCTCCCCCCACCCTGCCTAAACGCTGAGGGCGTCTGAAACACAGGCACTGTGTGCTTCCCGTACGTACGGAGGGAGGGAGGGAGGGAGGGAGGCGGAGAGGCCCACAGCTACGATTTTTCGGCCACACAAAAAAAAATAAAATAAAATAAAATAAGGACGTCTCACAGCGGCGCTGTTCCCAGACAATGTCACATGACCAAAGAACAGAGGAGACACAAGCAGAAATTTATAAAATTAAAATAAAACCCATTCTGTAAATTCATAGATGAGACTGCACCTCTCTGGTAAAATGATCATA
Source organism: Ilyophis sp. 1 JC-2022 (assembly GCA_022702515.1). Classification (NCBI taxonomy): domain Eukaryota; kingdom Metazoa; phylum Chordata; class Actinopteri; order Anguilliformes; family Synaphobranchidae; genus Ilyophis; species Ilyophis sp. 1 JC-2022. The sequence goes on from JAKUDI010000386.1 coordinate 7,575, forward strand.
AAAAAATAATAAACCCTGGAGTGGCCACAAGCTCCTGCAGGATGGGAGGAGTCCTGGGGGAGGGATAGCTCCGCCCCCTGAGAAAAGAATGAGGGGCGGGGTAGTGGGCGGGGCCAGGAGGAGTCAGGTGGGGGGGGGGGGGTTAAAAGCCCCTCCCTTAGCCACTCAGAGGATCCTCTCTGTAGTGGATGGCGTAGCGCAGTTTCTCAAGCATGACGTCCAGTGAGGAGTATTGTGGAAGCTTCACCATGAACATGCAGGTCTCCACGCGGATATAGCGCGAGTCAGGGGAGCCTGTGGAGTCAAAAGCACAGAGTCAATACCAACATCAATCCTGGGAGAAGTCTAGTATAATGGAAGGAATCTGAGCTTCTAATTCAGATGTTGCTGGTTTGAATCCCAGGAGAGACAGTGTCATTGAACCCTTAACCTTCAGCGCTATAAACTGTGCAAGCTACGTGCCTCACACACGCCTAAACGCAAACGTAATCTAATCTCTGACAATGAACACCTACAATATTTTCACCTTAGAAAAACAAATCCTTCTCATAAAAGGAGTAGCTAGCTTTGACATCTAGTTTTCATTTTCCACACACACACACACACACACACACACACACACAGGCATTGATGCAGCCCTTTTGTTTAAATAAACATTTTTTTATTTGGCACTTATTGTTTCCTTGTGTTTTTATGTTGTGGTCATTCACCCATCAGGGTCAGCCGTAAATAAACAGCCCTGTAGCCCCCCGTACCTGGTGCCCCATCGGGAGGGGCGATCTTCATAGGGTAGGGGGGCACGTGAGCTGTGTCGGGACCCCCGTCCTTGCAGGGACAGGTGAAAGGGATGCGCTCCTGGTTGCAGGCGAACTTGATGAACTTGCAGAGCTCCTCCTGGGTGAACATCTCCAGGGCGGTCCAGAAGAACTCGATGTGCTGGTCCGTTTCCATCAGGCCCACCTGGTACATGGTGTGAGCCTAGGGGCGGGGGGCGCAGTGAGATGGGTGTCAGTGGACTGTTTAATTCTGCTCTGGATGCATAATCATTCCCCAGTTAAAGATCCAACCAGCTTAAAGATCATGTCCTCTCTCTGAAGAGTTATGTGCATTACGGGGACATGAATTTGGGGAGGGCTGAGTTGGGTACCTTGAGGAACTCCAGGTTGATGTAGGACAGAGTTATATGCATTGTGGGGACAGGAGTTGGGTACCTTGAGGAACTCCAGGTTGATGTAGGACAGAGTTATATGCATTGTGGGGACAGGAGTTGGGTACCTTGAGGAACTCCAGGTTGATGTAGGACAGAGTTATATGCATTGTGGGGACAGGAGTTGGGTACCTTGAGGAACTCCAGGTTGATGTAGGACAGAGTTATATGCATTGTGGGGACAGGAGTTGGGTACCTTGAGGAACTCCAGGTTGATGTAGGGAAGAGTTATATGCATTGTGGGGACAGGAGTTGGGTACCTTGAGGAACTCCAGGTTGATGTAGGACAGAGTTATATGCATTGTGGGGACAGGAGTTGGGTACCTTGAGGAACTCCAGGTTGGTGTAGGGAAGAGTTATATGCATTGTGTGGACAGAAGTTGGGTACATTGAAGAACTCCAGGTTGGTGTAGGGAAGAGTTATATGCATTGTGGGGACAGGAGTTGGGTACCTTGAGGAACTCCAGGTTGATGTAGGGAAGGCCGCAGGTGCGCAGCTCCACCTCCAGGGGGCTAAGCATAGTGAGCAGCTGCAGAGGGATGATGGAGGCGAGCCCCGCCCGTACGGCGGTCATACACTCAGTGTTCTCCAGCTCCCTGAACCTCAGGCTACGGACCGCACGTGCGTACATGTCCTTATTCTCCCACCTACAGGAGAATATACACATATTACACACTCATACACATACACACACCCCACACACAACTGTGCGCACACACACACACACATTACACACCCATACACACGCATGCATGCATGCATGCACACACAAGCTTACATGTCCTTATTCTCCCAGCTACAGGAGAATATACACGTTACACTCATACAGAAAGGCCCCTGACAGTATCACTGCTCATTGATGAGAAAACACGCACCTGCGTCATTCGTGATAACAAAATCACACTACATTACGCACACTTTAATGTAATTGACGTGTATGGTGTGTGTATGTTTGCATGTGTGTATCGTATGTATGTATGTGTGTGTGTGTGTATGCATCAAGGTTATTATAGAAACTAAAACTGAAATGTTGTGTTGCAAAACTAACTGAAATTTTTAAAAAAGACCATGAATTATTTTTTAGTTTCTGATCCTCCTCCTGATCGCACAGAATTGTTTTTGTTTGGATAATCCGGATTGCATATAGTGTCATTTGAAACGTTCAAAACCAATATCTATTTTTCTCTCCTCCAACTCAACTATTGACTGTTATTAACTGAAATAAAAATAAAACCTAAAACTAAAATCGGTTGAAAAACAAACTAAAACTATAAACACACTGTAAACTAAATTAGAAAGTGGAATTAAAAAACGAATAAAGAAAAAACTGAAAAAAAAAACTTAAAACTATAATAAACTTGGTGTGCGTGCGTGCACGCTTTAAAACATTGAGACACAGTGAGACATCTCTCAGCCAGTAGGAAGTCTTACGTGACACTGATGTTCCGCCCACCCTGACAGAGCTCCACCTCCTCGCCCGTCATGGTGATGTAGGTAAAGGTGCAGCAGGGCCGGCTCGGCGAATCAGGGCTCTCGCCTGTGTGGTGCTGGGAGGAGATCTCCACACACAGCGCCTCTAGCTCCGCCTCCTCGCCCACCTGAAAGAAGAGGTCAACTCTGTCAACGTGACGTCAATTCAACGCAAGCGTGACATCAGCACAGCGTTATCGCTACGTCAACCCTCCGTCCCTCTCTTACACTCTCAAACTTCTTGATGTAGTTGTAGGTGAGCAGGTCGGCCTCCTGCAGGTCGGCGTCGGGGTCGAGCGGCTCGCCCACCAGTCCCTTCCAGAAGGATCCGAGCAGGTCCAGGGGGAGAGGCAAGTCCGCCCGGATGCCGATGCCCAGCAGCTGGCCGAAGAAATGCAGCAGCTGTTCCTCCGCGTAGGTGATCGGGCACGGCGTCAGGATGCACTTCCCCTGAAACGCACACCGTGGTTAATCATGACCCTTGACCCTTTCCCAGGTCATGTGAGAAACACAAACTATTTTGCTCGATAACTTATGACTTAAAAAGTTACATTTTGAACCTCTCGTTCAACATCTAAACACCTGAAGTCACCAAGCTGACCGTAAAGAAACACTGTATAAACTGTGTGAAACAATACGGAGAACAAGGACTGACCCATATACTCGTTACACTGATTGACTGATTGACTGATTGACTAATGGACTAATGGACTAATGGACTAATGGACTGATTGACTAATTGACTAATTGACTGTGACTGATTGACTAATTGAATGATTGACTGATTGACTGACTGAACCATACCTTGTTGCGGTTGGCGGCCGCACTGGGGCAGGGCAACAAGAGGGAGAGGGCGGAGCTCTGGAGCTCCTTACACACCTGCCACAGGAAGTGCCGGAAGGAGCCACCTGCAGACAGACAGACAGACAGACAGACAGACAGGTTCCCTGACTTTTCAACAACGGTGGAATAAACGAGGACTTTCGGGGCTTGTCCTCAACTTTTCATAAAAACAATACTTTCAAAGATTTTCAAGAATTGCAAACCCAGAGAGAGGACTGGGAGGAAAAATCCCATTCACACTGACTGACTGATTAACTGACTGGCTGATGGAATTGACTGACTGGCTGATTGACTGCCTGGCTGACTGCAGTTCCACGAAGAGGGAGCTGTAACTCACTCGTGCCGTGCACTTCCTCTCCAGTGAAGCGGATGTTGAAGGCGTAGGTGGGGTCACCGCCGCTGGCCAGTTTGACACAGAGCTGAGAGGACGGAACGCAGGACAGCTGCCGCGCAGCCTGGCAAAAATACGTGTTCTCCGACGAGCGGATCTCCCCTACAGACAAAGCCCAAACAGAGACGTGGTGATGTCACCGCATCAAACGGGGACAGA
>JAKUDI010000389.1:0-10479 GCA_022702515.1 Ilyophis sp. 1 JC-2022
AATGAGCCAGACTGGTTCTTGTTCTATAGTGGGAAAGGGGAATAATGAGCCAGACTGGTTCCTCCTCTACAGTGGGAAAGGGGAATAATGAGTCAGACTGGTCCCTGTACTCCAGTGGGAAAGGGGAATAATGAGCCAGACTGGTCCCTGTACTCCAGTGGGAAAGGGGAATAATGAGCCAGACTGGTTCTTGTTCTATAGTGGGAAAGGGGAATAATGAGCCAGACTGGTTCTTGTTCTACAGTGGGAAAGGGGAATAATGAGCCAGACTGGTTCCTGTACTCCAGTGGGAAAGGGGAATAATGAGCCAGACTGGTTCCTCCTCTACAGTGGGAAAGGGAAATAATGAGCCAGACTGGTTCCTGTACTCCAGTGGGAAAGGGGAATAATGAGCCAGACTGGTTCCTCCTCTACAGTGGGAAAGGAAAATAATGAGCCAGACTGGTTCTTGTTCTACAGTGGGAAAGGGAAAGGGAAATAATGAGCCAGACTGTTTCTTGTTCTACAGTGGGAAAGGGGAATAATGAGCCGGACTGGTTCCTCCTCTACAGTGGGAAAGAGAAATAATGAGCCGGACTGGTTCTTGTTCTACAGTGGGAAAGGGGAATAATGAGCCAGACTGGTTCTTGTTCTACAGTGGGAAAGGGAAATAATGAGCCGGACTGGTTCCTCCTCTACAGTGGGAAAGGGGAATAATGAACCAGACTGGTTCCTCCTCTACAGTGGTAAAGGGAAATAATGAGCCGGACTGGTTCTTGTTCTACAGTGGGAAAGGGGAATAATGAGCCAGACTGGTTCCTGCACTACAGTGGGAAGGGGGAATAATGAGCCAGACTGGTTCTTGTTCTACAGTGGGAAAGGGAAATAATGAACCAGACTGGTTCTTGTTCTATAGTGGGAAAGGGGAATAATGAGCCAGACTGGTTCCTGTACTCCAGTGGGAAAGGGGAATAATGAGCCAGACTGGTTCTTGTTCTATAGTGGGAAAGGGAAATAATGAGCCAGACTGGTTCTTGTTCTATAGTGGGAAAGGGAAATAATGAGCCAGACTGGTTCTTGTTCTACAGTGGGAAAGAGGAATAATGAGCCAGACTGGTTCCTCCTCTACAGTGGGAAAGGGGAATAATTAGCCAGACTGGTTCCTCCTCTACAGTGGGAAAGGGGAATAATGAGCCAGACTGGTTCTTGTTCTACAGTGGGAAAGGGGAATAATGAACCAGACTGGTTCCTCCTCTACAGTGGAAAGGGGAATAATGAGCCAGCCTGTTTCCTCCTCTACAGTGGAAAGGGGAATAATGAACCAGACTGGTTCCTCCTCTACAGTGGGAAAGGGGCATAATGAGCCAGACTGGTTCCTCCTCTACAGTGGTAAAGGGAAATAATGAGCCGGACTGGTTCTTGTTCTACAGTGGGAAAGGGGAATAATGAGCCAGACTGGTTCCTGCACTACAGTGGGAAGGGGGAATAATGAGCCAGACTGGTTCTTGTTCTACAGTGGGAAAGGGAAATAATGAACCAGACTGGTTCTTGTTCTATAGTGGGAAAGGGGAATAATGAGCCAGACTGGTTCCTGTACTCCAGTGGGAAAGGGGAATAATGAGCCAGACTGGTTCTTGTTCTATAGTGGGAAAGGGAAATAATGAGCCAGACTGGTTCTTGTTCTATAGTGGGAAAGGGAAATAATGAGCCAGACTGGTTCTTGTTCTACAGTGGGAAAGAGGAATAATGAGCCAGACTGGTTCCTCCTCTACAGTGGGAAAGGGGAATAATTAGCCAGACTGGTTCCTCCTCTACAGTGGGAAAGGGGAATAATGAGCCAGACTGGTTCTTGTTCTACAGTGGGAAAGGGGAATAATGAACCAGAAGGGTTCCTCCTCTACAGTGGAAAGGGGAATAATGAACGAGACAGGTTCCTCATCTACAGTGGGAAAGGGGCATAATGAGCCAGAGGGTGGGATATTTCTGGCAGTTCAGTTTTTAGTGCGGTGAAGGGGGATATTTTAGGCTGACTGTCAATGTGAGAGACAGACTGGGTGGTGCTGCCAGTCTTTACAACAGACCGTCTGAACAAAAACCTTGAGGGCTGCAAGTGTTAAAGCATAAATCAACAGAGCATCCAAGAGGAAATGATGGACCTTTCGCATTTTTCTTTCTCATTTGAAATGGAACCACCGTTTTCCCCATAATGCTTTACAGTGCAGAGTTCAGGCCCATGGCCTGCATTCATGAGTAATATTATCTTGCTGTGTGTGTGATGGCAGTGGATCAGCACTGCAGAACAATGGAGTCTGTTGTTTTCTCTCGACAGTTCTCCTCTCGCCATCGTTCTGGCCTGGCAGACAAAGAGCGGGCATGGGCCTTAGGCTCGCCAAACAGGCTCCGGTGGGAGTGAGCGCGCACGGCGGGACGTGGAGCCGATGCGCAGTGCAGGAGGGATAACAGCTTGCTCTGTGCACACGGAACGCAGAACGCGGGAAAGGCATGAGGCCAGGTCTGGTCACATGGTCTGCCGTACACGCGTGCCCCCCAGTTTTTCAGGTTTTTTTTTTTTTTTTTGAAGGGGGGCGGGGGGGGGGGTATTCTCACTGCTCGACTTTTTGGGATCATTATCATTTCGCAAGAACACAAACTACGATCAAAGGACAGTTTCAGATTGTTTTATTAAATCTTCTGCATGTATTATGTAGTACTCAGTTCACCAAGTGGAGAGGAGGTCATAGGTCACAGCTAAGGGGTCTAGCTAAGTGCACATGTAAGGACACAGGAAAGCAAGCACCAATCCGAGTTCCAACACTGTCAGCCATAGATGAGCAGATATGATTAAAGCTATTGCAGTAGGTTACACCACATGCTTATTATATTTGATTATTATTTGGTTCGGTGGCCTACAGTACTCGGCAATACAGCATACATTTATGCATCTGGATCCTGATTAAAGACTGGGTTGCATCTGGATACTGATTAAAGACTGGGTTGCATCTGGATACTGATTAAAGACTGGGTTGCATCTGGATACTGATTAAAGACTGGGTTGCAGCTGGATACTGATTAAAGACTGGGTTGCATCTGGATACTGATTAAAGACTGGGTTGCAGCTGGATACTGATTAAAGACTGGGTTGCAGCTGGATCCTGATTAAAGACTGGGTTGCAGCTGGGGTTTATGCATCTGGATGCTGATTAAATACTGGGTTGCAGCTGGGGTTTTTGTTCAAGGGTGCAGTGCAATTAGGAATCAAATGTGCAATCCTCTGCATACAATGCTAGTTCCCCATCACATCCTGTGCACAAAAGGTGATTTCCAAATACATGCAATAATAATAATAATAAACATGGGTTTAAAGGTGAACAATTATTGGGGTCAATAATTTTTTTTAATGCCTTATATGCTGTTTGAAAAAACGTAAAATGAACTCTGAACAGCACTGGTAGACAATGAAGGGATGCGAAGACATATAACTATTTCTGTCCCCTTAAAAGATAATAATGATAAGGATAATAATGATTCTGCAATACTGAATTAGTATGTCTACCAAAGTTTGTGCTTGCATCAAAAATGACCCCAAAGTTTCTGACTTCAGATTTTAGATTAGGAAGAAGGAGGGCCACACATGACTGAATCATTTTAGTGTGTGGTTCTGAAAGTAATAAAGTCAGTCAAGCAACACAGATCATTGCATGATTATGATATGCACCTCCTGGATTAACTGCAATGAGTACAGAGTATTGTCAACATCAAGGCTGAGACCTTGTGCCCGTGGATTAATTTTTCAAGTGACAGCATGTAAATGTAAAATTGGCCCTGAAATGTATCCTTGAGGCACTCTACAGGAGGACATGACAATTTGGAAGACCAAACAATTAAAAAATTGTAACACATACTTCAATGCTTGAGAGATACAAATGCAAGCACTCAAGTGTACGTGCAGTGCCAGTAAGATAATGCATCATTTTACTTTCTTAAAAGTTAATATGATTAATATATTACTTCCAGTTAATATGGAGTGCTCAACAGTGTCAAATGCTGCACTCGGTATGAATGCCTGTGGTCGACCCTGCATAGCTATGACTCACCACAGTAGATATTATCGTTGTGCTGTTCTCAGAGTATCATAAGATGGTCTGTAATAGAGTTTATAAGAAGGACAAGGCATGTATACCTGACAGCAACATGGTCACACTATAGCATGTCTTGACTGCACAAAAATAACCCACACCTAGTAGTTATATTTAAATTATTATTACACACCTGTGAAAATGGAAAAATTAAAAGTGTACTGTCACACAGTTTGCACCCATTGCAAATAGCTCATTTTAATATATCTGATAATAGAGGCAAAGTTTTCAGTCCTGTATGAATCGTATCTACAGCCACCGAATTAGGATGATGTCAGTGTGTACACTGTAATTACGTGAATTAATTTGTGCCTCTATTGCTAATTCTGAACCTGCCGTTCCCAAATACCTGTGAAACACTTCTAAGCTCTCAGACTCTGGATTCACTGTTCTGGCCCTTACAGAGAGTGAGAGTCCCTTATAGATGGCCATTGTAGACGTTTCTACAGAGCAACAGCTGGCTAGAGGCTGTTTCTGAAGGCTAGAGTCCAGTAACCCCTTAGTGCAGATAGTCTATTTTTTCTCGCCTGCGAGACAGTTTTACGCAACTGAGACACGCGTTGCTCCTGCAGCCAAACTATTAGTGGAAAACCCAAACGCGGTATTTTAACTTTATTGGTAGACGATTCGCGACGATTTCTGGCCAATGCGTAGTTTCTAAGTGTCACTATCTTTCCGTAGCAAGTCCATTTAACAAGCACTCCCCACCCAGCCTATACCTACCCATGCGTGACATAGTGGGCAATAGCGTCTATGTTGGGAGTTCATAAATATATGTATTCATCATATAATATCAGAATTCCGTCCAGCAACCAGATAAACCCACCAATAGCCCGACCGTATGCAAATACAGCGGTGCAAATCGCTGCTCAATCAATACCGACATAAACAAGTGAAATCATACAATGCCATTCTACTATCAATATCTGCTATTAAATATGGAATTCGTGTGCAATCCTCCCGTGGATTTAAGCGTAGATATGTCCCTTTCAAGATTCCGTGGTCATTTATTGTCTTGGACAATCCGTTTGAAAAATACACAGCGCATTGGAACACTATTAGACAAACGAAACTAGCTCTGCGTAACACCCCCTTCCTGATTGCACGGCTGTGACGCTTGCAATTTTATTCTGGTTTGATCGACAATTGTTTTATCCAATAGAAGGCACGACAAGCTTCCCAAAAGTAATTTACATGTGTAAATGAAAGCTTGGATTAACTATTTAAGGGCGAGCGTAACTGCAATACTTGTTATATCACGACAATTTTACGCAGGCATGCGCAGATGACGCATTTGGTATGACGCAATTGGTGTTACGCTATAAAACCGCGCAACTTTGATGTGGCTTTTTAGTAGTTTTCCCCGAAGTCGGTCAGAAGAGGACAACAACAGAGATTCTTCTAATCCCTGTAGCATAGATTCTGTGGAAGAGGTGCCTATCAATATGGGGAAGATATCCTCCTCGACATGTAAGTATTACTGCTTGTAATATTGTGATTATATACATTCGTTTTTCCACTGCGTGCTATATTGTCGTTATTTTTGTATTTGCATCGGTCGTAATAGACCACTGTTAGCCTGCTAATAATGCTGAACATATTTGAAAACACACTTTTTCAGACTCCACCTTGAATAACTACATGTATAAGGCAAATTATATAGTACGTTCGTTCCGTTTATTTTTTATTTTCTATTTGGTTTAGCTATCTCATCGCTTAGAATGTATAGCTGACTGTATTCTGTTGAGTACTAGCGATAGCTTCTACGTTGTGAGAAAGTAGCGCTTTCGTGACTTTGCTTCGTTCAATATGCACTTATTGTACGTCGCTTTGGATAAACGCGTCTGCCAAATAACTGTAATGTATTGATATTGTGTTCGTGCCGTTCCCGTAGTGGCTCGTGGTGGCCTGCTTTGTTAGAATTCATAGCATTCACAATGAAATTGAGTATTTTAGCGCTGTTCTGTTTGGTTGCTCAGTCGTACGTTATAAACTCCTCAAAAAATGTTCGGAAACGTTATTTCGGTCGATTATTCCTCCCCTTTAATAATACCAATTGGTATTGTATTTTATATCGTTGGAAAGCCTGATTAGTCACCTTTACAACGAGGTACAACTTGTAAGGATCATGCATTCGTGGAATGAGCAACACAGCTAACCGTGTGGGTAGCGGGCCAAAAAAATGTGCCAAAATCCCCTGCAATATTCTTCTGTTGGTATTCACTCTCGTTTTGAGTTGCTTGGTGGACTGGATGATTGCACTCTCCCACAGTAATAAGGAAATAACAACACATATTGGCCATTTTTACACTTTATTCATTTTACACTGTCAGGGACCTCAGTAGCGTGTGGAAGATCCATACGCAGCCACAACAGCTTGGCACCTCCTCCTCATGCTGGTCACCAGCCTGGTCACACACCTGTGACTGGCATACACCTGCCAGCACTTGAAGCTCAAAACGAGAGTGAATACCAACAGAAGAATATTGCAGGGATTTTGGCACATTTTTTTGGCCCGCTACCCACACGGTTAGCTGTGTTGCTCATTCCACGAATGCATGATCCTTACAAGTTGTACCTCGTTGTAAAGGTGACTAATCAGGCTTTCCAACGATATAAAATACAATACCAATTGGTATTATTAAAGGGGAGGAATAATCGACCGAAATAACGTTTCCAAACTTATTTTGAGGAGTTTATTTTATGCCTCGATTTGCCGTGAAGCTAGAACATTGGTAGTGTTTTCCGATATTATTTTATTGTATTGTAATTTCTTTGTGCATAATGTACTCTATGGGGCATTAGTATATCCATGGGTGATGCTTTTCACTTAGGGAATGGAAAATATGTATTCAAATGTACTGTGTCCAGATGTGTGCAAGATGAATGTAAAATAAATAAATAAAATAAATAAGCAACAGTTGTGCAACACACTACAGAGTAATGCCATACTAGAGCACGCAACAAAATATAACATAATGTAGCATACAGAAGAAAGTGTTTACTGAAGTACAAGAGTGAATGATTTCATATTTAGCTGTGTGTACCACAGTGTTATAATGCTTCTGCATTATGTAATTTGTTCCTATAACATGCTTGACCCTCCACCTCTGCCACTCCAGCAGTGCCCTCTACTGTTCAGAGTGAAGCCACTGCAGGACCAGATCCTTACAGCATACTGAAGACCGTGCCATTGATGAGTGCATATTGGCCACGAAGGCACCGCACAGGATGAAGCAGTATATGAAGGATAATGGTGAAAAAATGGCACACTTGGCATCAAACACTGAACTGAAACTGTGCAATATCAATGTTTTCATCCATTAAGTGATCGTAAGGTAAAATGTATATGCTTTATAAAGGACAAAAGGCTTTTTAATAATTTCTCGGAGAGGTTTTGGGTAGGTTATTGGACACCTAGATATCCACCCCCCTGTACTGATCCAAAATAATTCCCACATGAAAATGATAAAAAGGTGAGTTAAATTAGTCAAAACGGTTGATTTGCACTGCAATGTATGATTAGTTTAAGATTTACAGCTATTCACATTTTAGCCAATTTGGATAGGTTTGGAGACCCTGGGTACACCTGGCTACACTGCTTATATTTTGTGTCATAGAGCTTTAGTAGTTCTGTAGATCACCCTGCGATTATTGAATGCTTGTGGACAAGGAGTTTATGATCCAGGAAATGTGTCGTTTTACCTGTTTCACTTATGTAGCTCTCAGTATTTTGAAGAAATATATATTTTTTAGCAAAGTTTTGCTTGCATTTCCGGCACTTTATTTTGACCTTAAATTATGAAAATAAACAAATCTAAGTTTGGACAAAAAATGGTACACCGGTTTTGTTTCATTTAAGCCATTTACCAAGTTTATGTGATGCTCACACCTGGAGTTATAAAGCCTTAAACAGAGTACCCCCATGATTTACCAAATATGCCATCTGCACTAAGGGGTTAAAGGCTCAGCATACTACACACTACAGCGATCAAAGCCAAATGCAACACTTCGTTTTGGTCGCAAACCAGCCATCTTGCCTTTGCAAATTTGTTTTAAGTATCCCGAGCCCTTTACAGACGGATAGGGGGAGAGCGGTTCCTATGAGTGTGGCTGGGAAGAATAAAAATGTGTGTGCCCACAGTAGATCTTACCATTGGTGGCTGTGTCATAGGGTTGGGCCTCTTCATAGTATCCCTCAGGAGAATCCAGGATGGGCAGTGGGAGAGGGCCTCTTCCCAAGCACTGAAAGAGGGTGGGAGAAAACGAAGAAGAGAGAGATAAAACTTAAAAATCAATGCATATCTTTTTGATTGATCAGTACTTGCCAGGGGTAACGCGAATATAAACTCAGATTCATCAGGGTCTTGAGTGCCATGTCTAGTGAAATCCATGTTAAAGCCTGATTATCTGGTTGAACTCGACTCATTTATTCAGATGATTTCATGGTTAAATTAATAGGCTAATGCAGCAGATGGAAAAACAAATACACAGCAAAGGCGGCCAGATGTCACAACAACATCTGCGAAAAGTGGCTCCACAACGTCTCAACAATGCCTCCATAACCCATCAACAACACGTCCACACTTTTCAGCAACACCTTCCCATGTGAACGCCGAATCAAACTCCAAAATACAAACTATTCTATATTGTCCAATATCGAGATTATGTCTCCCTTCCCTGGCACATGCTTTTGTAGGGAAAGGTAGTATTATAAGGTGGCCTGAGATTCTCGGAAACAGGGGAGGTGACAGGCTGCCTTCCTTCTGACAGAATGTGACAGGATATTACCACTTTGAAAGAAAGCAACTTAGTTTCTGACAGTATAAAATATTTGGAGGAGAGTGTTTCAGCTAGAAGCATAAATCACTGATATGTGTGATGTGTTCTGAGAAAAATCTGTGACCTTCACTGGGGAAGTGGGATTCACAGTGAGACAGTTCCACAATGAGCATATAAAACACGCACACACAGAGACATATGCATATACACGCGCACACACACACACTCATACACACACACACGCACACACACACACTCATACACACACACACACACACACACACACACATACAGTACATGCACATACATGCACATGTTAACTTATTGTGAATATTAGCCAAACATTCACGGCTTCTGCTTTTCACTCTGCAGTCCATCAAAGATGCTTAGTCACTCCAACAGAAAAGACCAGGGTGACACTATGTCCCTGGATAAGTGTTCTGTTTGGCTACTAGCCACAATGGTCATGACTTTTATTTCTGACTATGGGCACCTGACTATTTCACACCAAGTACTTCACGTGCATTATTAATTTACTGTATCCATTCCACAAGACCTTGATCTGAGTGGAGCACCTGAAAACAATATTTTTGTCCTTTTACTGCCAGGGCCCAAGGGTCTAATTTCTAAAGATGTTCTTCGATTTTGAATTGAAATATAATCCTAATATCATTTCCCAAGTTCCCAGTTTATGGCTGATTTATAAAAATAAGTTATTTTAAAAAAGTTTAAAAAATAAAAAATAAAAAAAAACTCTTAAAAGTTTAAGATATATAAATCTCACAGGTGAATAAGACACAGATATGCCACTTTAAACATTTTTTTTAAATCACTTACTTTTATGGCTGTTATTGGCTGCATTCACAAGAAGGGGTAATGAACGTGCTTTACCATACCCCTTCTTGCGAATGAGGCCAGTAACAGCCACAAAAATAAGTGATTTTTAAATGATATGTGATTTGCATTGCAACATGTCTTGCACTTCTCATGCCCAAAACTGATTTGCAATTGAACATTGCACATCATGTTTTTTTTTGGTCACTATTTCCTTAAAGTCTATAAAGGCAATGCTGAATTATGTCTCAGAGCTCACAAACTCTATAGGAAAGTGTACACCCTAATATTTACACTGCGGTAAAGTCACCTTCACTGTGATAAAGTCCTCTGGTGTGATCACTGTGACTGAGGTCTCTTTGTTCCTGTCAGGCTGTTTGGGTCAGGCGGTGGACCTGGTCTTCGCCCTCGATGCATCAGCGGGGGTGGGGCAGGAGAACTTTGCCCGCTTGCAAGACTTTGTGAGAAGCATCTCGGTGCAGTTCGACATCAACCGGGATGTGGCCCAGATCGGGCTGGTGGTGTACAGCCACAAACCCGTGACGACGTTCGACCTAGACACCCACGACTCGGGCACCGCTGTCCGGCGTGCCGTCGGCAAGGCCACCTACCTCTGCGGTGGCTCGTCCACGGGCAGCGCCCTGCTCCACGTCCATAGCCAGGTGCTCACCGTGCACAAGGGGGCGCGGCCGGGCATCAACAAGGCGGTGGTGGTCGTCACGGATGGGGCCGGGGCGGAGGACGCGGC
>JAKUDI010000039.1:0-41000 GCA_022702515.1 Ilyophis sp. 1 JC-2022
TCCTATCACACTCTGCTGGCAGCCTTCACAGCTACAACTACATCGGCTAAGGCTTCTTTTTTTCAGTCTAGAATTAATGCATGTGTGTCTAATCCACGGAAACTCTTTTCCACCTTCTCCTCCCTGCTTATCCCCCCACCCCCCCCCTCACCCACCACCCACACTGCAGATGACTTCCTAACCCACTTTGAGGGGAAGGTGGCCATGATCCGCAACTCCTTCACACCTCAGGTGACACCCCACATCCCCCATACCGAACCCATTGCCACGCTGTCGTCCTTCAAGACTCTGGAGGAGGCAGATGTGCTCCAACTCATGACGCACCAGCGCGCAACCACCTGTGCGCTGGACCCCATCCCGTCGGCAGTCCTCCAGTCAATATCCGCTGAGCTTGTTCCATATCTGTCTTCTATTATCAACACCTCCCTAACCTGTGGCCATGTTCCTGCTGTTTTTAAGACTGCCCGTGTAACCCCACTCTTAAAAAAACCTAGCTTGGACCCCTCTGATGTCAGGAACTACCGTCCTGTATCTCTCTTGCCCTTCCTGTCCAAAACCCTTGAACGAGCTGTCCATAACCAACTATCTGTTTTTCTCCACCAGAATAACCTGCTTGACCCCCATCAGTCCGGCTTCAGAACCGGACATTCCACGGAAACTGCTCTCTTGGCCGTGACCGAGGCACTCTCCAATGCTAGAGCCTCATCCCTCTCCTCTGTCCTGATTCTACTTGACCTGTCTGCAGCATTCGACACGGTCAACCACAAACTCCTGATCTCTACACTTTCTGAGATGGGCATTTCTGGGACTGCCCTCTCCTGGTTTGTATCGTACCTCACTGATAGATCCTACCAAGTCTCTTGGAAGGGTTCTGTTTCTGCACCTCATCCCCTGTCTACAGGAGTCCTGCAGGGATCTGTACTTGGTCCTCTGCTGTTCTCCATTTATACAAAGTCTCTTGGTTCAGTAATCAATTCACATGGCTTCTCATACCATAGTTATGCTGACGATACTCAACTCTTCCTTTCTTTCCCTCCCTCTACCCAACAGGTGAAGGAGAGGATATCTGCTTGTCTGGCCGACATCTCTGAGTGGATGACTACCCATCACCTGAAGCTCAACCTCGACAAGACAGAGCTCCTCTTCATGCCATACAAAACCTCCCCGCTACTTGACCTCTCCATCACCGTTGACGGGACCGTGGTGGCTGCCTCCCGCTCTGCAAAGAACCTGGGGGTGGTCCTAGATGACCAGCTGGACTTCAAAGACCACATCAGGGCGACGGCACGGTCCTGCAGGTTCCTCCTGTACAACATCAGGAGGATTCGACCGTACCTGACCACCTACTCCACCCAGCTTCTGGTCCAGACTATGGTCACCTCACGCCTGGACTACTGCAACTCCCTGCTCGCAAGCTTACCAGCCTGCGCCATACTCCCTCTTCAACTGATCCAGAACGCAGCAGCCCGGCTTGTGTTTAACCTCCCGAAATTTTAACATGTCACCCCCCTGTTGAGGTCACTCCACTGGCTGCCAGTTGCAGCTAGGATCAGGTTCAAAGTTCTGACCCTGGCCCACACTGCAGCTAATAGGACAGGCCCCGTCTACCTGCAGGACCTGATCCAGACCTATGTTCCTGCTCGACCACTTCGCTCATCTACAGCAGGGCGCCTCGCACTTCCCCCCCTCTGTGTCAATGGCGCTCGCTCCTCCCGACTGCGGAGCTTTTCCACCCTAGCTCCCCAGTGGTGGAACGAACTTCCCATTCCCCTACGCTCAATACCATCCCTGCCTGCTTTCCGTCGTGGCCTGAAAACACACCTTTTCAGGCTCCACCTGGACTAATACTTATCTAGGACCTCATGGTATGTCTTCTTGTTGAACTGTGTACTCAAGTTTATACTATTTAGAATAGAATTGTAGTAGATTGATTTACTGATTTACCCAGTTCACTGTGAACTGCATTGTGTTCGTTACTAGGGATAGCTGATACTGTATGGGAATAATGTGCTTTCTTATCTGTTCTGTAGTTACTTCGATGACCTTTCTATATGCACTTACTGTACGTCGCTTTGGATAAAAGCGTCTGCTAAATGACTGTAATGTAATGTAATGTAAATAAAAAAATGTACTTTCAAATAATTCACTCTGACACATCTTATATCTGTACCTTTCTTCGCAGTAGCTGGTTTAACTTTTTCTTAAACACAATAATAACAATTTACGATTACAATTTTTAACGATTTAAAAGAGATTCAGAAATACATTCAGAATCAACAGTATTTGCAATGGAAATAATAAAGTGTATTTGCACACAATTCACTATACAATATCCTCTATCACACCTTTCATTACAGGATCTGTTTTAATTTTGTCTTTCTGAATCTCAGAGAAAAACATGATAAGGACAATGTCAGAATTTAAATGTAATATATTCAGAAACACATTCAGAATCAACGTTATTTGCAAAGCAAATAAAAAAGTTTAATTGCACACAATTCATTATCCAAAATCCTATGTCTGTACCTTTCTTTATAGGAGCTGGTTTCATTTTCTCTTTCGGAACTTCAGGTTCTGAAACAGATAAAATCAGGTGAAGAACAATTTTCCTATTTATATGTAACAGATTCAGAAATACATCAAGAGTCAACAGTATTTGGCAAGAAAATAATACAATGTCTTTCAACACAATTCTCTATCCAATATTCTATATCAGTACCTTTCTTTATTGGACCTTCTTTACCTTTATCTTTTGGAATCTCAGGTTCTAAAACAGAAAAACATTTTTTTAAAATATAATATATTCTGAAATATATATTCAGAATCAACATTATTTGCAAAGCAAATAATAAAATGTATTTGCAGACGATTAATGATCCAAAATCCTATATCAGTACCTATCTTTACAGGAGCTGGTTTAGCTTCCTCATTTGGAACCTCATGTTCTGAAACAGAAAAAAACACGATAAGAACAATGTCAGAATTTAAATGTAATATATTCATAAATACATTCAGAATCAACATTATTTGCAAAGCAAATAAAAAAATGTAATCGCACACAATTCACTATGCAAAATCTTATGTCTGTACCTTTCTTTATAGGAGCTGGTTTAATTTTCTCTTTCAGAACCTCAAGTTCTGAAACAGAGAAAATCAGGTGAAGAACAAATTTACTATTTAAATGTAACAGATTCAGAAATACATCAAGAGTCAATAGTATTTGCAATGGAAGTAATAAAGTGTATTTGCACACAATTCACTATACAATATCCTCTATCACACCTTTCATTACAGGATCTGTTTTAATTTTGTCTTTCTGAATCTCAGGTTCTGAAACAGAGAAAAACATGATAAGGACAATGTCAGAATTTAAATGAAATAACGCCAAACGCGATAATAAAAAAAAAGAATATAAAATTCCTGGCCGTAGCCCAACAATAACACACCCCTATAAAACGGGCTAGCCTCGTAAACACAGGCAGAGAAGAGACTCAGAATAGCCACCACTAAATAAAGTAGCAAGAGGAGAAAAGAAAAACGAAGGCACCTTCGGGACTTGACTATAACGCCCCATAATAGGTGAAATAAACGAAAAAACATTAAAACTCACACCCTCAGAAACGAGAAAGTGGAAGCGTAGAGAGGAAAAGAGGAAAAGAGAAAAAGGGAACAGAAAAACGAATTCCCTTGGCTTCAAGGCCAAAAATCTCTAAAGCTGTGAAAAACAAAGAAAATAATCTTTTTCGTAAACTGCAGAGACCAGAAATGACAAACCCTGACTTCGTAAAGGCACAAAATGATAACGAAGCATCCGGAAGCGGAAGCGAGAGGCTTAAATACCTAACAGGTAGGGAAACAGGTGAAATGAATAATTAGCGGGGAAGAGCAAAGCCCCAAGATGGAAAGTGGAAAAAATCAGATAGATTGCTAACCGATGCAGAGAGGAAGAAAACCACAACCCATGACAAATAGATACAGAAATGCACTAACAATCAACATTATTTGAAAAGCAAAAAATTAAATGTACTTTCAAATAATTAACTCTGACACATCCTATATCTGTACCTTTCTTCACACTAGCTGGTTTAACTTTTTCTTTCAGAACATCAGGTTCTGAAATGGAGAAAAACATGATATGAACAATTTAAAAATTGAAATGTCACATTTAGAAATACATTCAGAATCAACATTATTTGCAAAGCAAATAATAAAACGTATTTGCACACAATTCACTATGCAATATCCTCTATCACACCTTTCTTTACAGGAGCTGGTTTAGCTTTCTCTTTTGGAACCTCAGGTTCTGAAACAGAGAAAAACACGATAAAAACAATGTCAGAATTTACACATAATATATTCAGAAATGCATTAACAATCAACATTATTAGAAAAGCAAAAAATAAAATGTACTTTCAAACAATTCACTGACACATCCTATATCTGTACCTTTCTTCACACTAGCTGGTTTAACTTTTTCTTTCAGAACCTCAGGTTCTGAAATGGAGAAAAACACAATAATAACAATTTTACGATTGAAATGTAATAAATTCAGAAATGCATCCAGAATCAACAGTATTTGCAATGGAAATAATACAATGTATTTGCACACAATTCACAATGCAATATCCTCTATCACACCTTTCTTTACAAGCGCTGTTTTAATTTGGTCTTTCTGAATCTCAGGTTCTGAAACAGAAGGACAATGTCAGAATTTAAATGTAATATATTCAGAAATACATTCAGAATCAACGTTATTTGCAAAGCAAATACAAAAATGTAATCGCACACAATTCACTATGCAAAATCTTATATCTGTACCTTTCTTTACAGGAGCTGGTTTAATTTTCTCTTTCGGAACCTCAGGTTCTGAAACAGAGAAAATCAGGTGAAGAACAAATTTACTATTTCAATGTAACAGATTCAGAAATACATCAAGAGTCAATAGTATTTGCAATGGAAATAAATAATTTAATCACACACAATTCACTATGCAAAATCCTATATCTGTACCTTTCTTTACAGGAGCTGGTTTAGCTTTCTCTTTTGGAACCTCAGGTTCTGAAATGGAGAAAAACACAATAATAACAATTTTACGATTTAAATGTAATAAATTCAGAAATGCATCCAGAATCAACAGTATTTGCAATGGAAATAATACAATGTATTTGCACACAATTCACTATCCAATATCCTCTATCACACCTTTCATTACAGGAGCTGTTTTCATTTTGTCTTTCTGAATCTCAGGTTCTGAAACAGAGAAAAAAAACGAGCTGAACAATTTTATCATTTAAATGCAATATATTCAGAAATATATTCAAAATACACATTATTTTCAAAGCAAATAATAAAATGTATTTGCACACAATGAATTATCCAAAAACCTCAGTACCTTTCTTTACAGGAGCTGGTTTAGCTTTCTCTTTTGGAAAGTCATGTTCTGAAATAGAGAAAAACACAATAAGAACAATGTCAGAATTTAAATGTAACAGATTCAGAAATAAATCAAGAGTCAACAGTATTTGGCAAGAAAATAATAAAATGTCTTTCAACACAATTCTCTATCCAACATCCTATATCAGTACCTTTCTTTACAGGAGCTGCTTTAACTTTTTCTTTTGGAACCTCAGGTTCTGAAACAGACAAAAACACAATAAGAACAATGTCAGAATTTTCATGTAATAGATTCAGAAATGCATTAACAATCAACATTATTTGCAAAGCAAATAATAAAATGTACTTTCAAACAATGCACTTGGACACATCCTATATCTGTACCTTTCTTTACAGGAGCTGGTTTAATTTCCTCTTTCGGAACCTCTGGTTCTGAAACAGAGAAAATCAGGTGAAGAACAAATTTACTATTTCAATGTAACAGATTCAGAAATACATCAAGAGTCAATAGTATTTGCAATGGAAATAAATAATTTAATCACACACAATTCACTATGCAAAATCCTATATCTGTACCTTTCTTTACAGGAGCTGGTTTAGCTATCTCTTTTGGAACCTCAGGTTCTGAAATGGAGAAAAACACAATAATAACAATTTTACGATTTAAACGTAATAAATTCAGAAATGCATCCAGAATCAACAGTATTTGCAATGGAAATAATACAATGTATTTGCACACAATTCACTATCCAATATCCTCTATCACACCTTTCATTACAGGAGCTGTTTTCATTTTGTCTTTCTGAATCTCAGGTTCTGAAACAGAGAAAAAAAACGAGCTGAACAATTTTATCATTTAAATGCAATATATTCAGAAATATATTCAAAATACACATTATTTTCAAAGCAAATAATAAAATGTATTTGCACACAATGAATTATCCAAAAACCTCAGTACCTTTCTTTACAGGAGCTGGTTTAGCTTTCTCTTTTGGAAAGTCATGTTCTGAAATAGAGAAAAACACAATAAGAACAATGTCAGAATTTAAATGGAACAGATTCAGAAATAAATCAAGTCAACAGTATTTGGCAAGAAAATAATAAAATGTCTTTCAACACAATTCTCTATCCAACATCCTATATCAGTACCTTTCTTTACAGGAGCTGCTTTAACTTTTTCTTTTGGAACCTCAGGTTCTGAAACAGACAAAAACACAATAAGAACAATGTCAGAATTTTCATGTAATAGATTCAGAAATGCATTAACAATCAACATTATTTGCAAAGCAAATAATAAAATGTACTTTCAAACAATGCACTTGGACACATCCTATATCTGTACCTTTCTTTACAGGAGCTGGTTTAATTTCCTCTTTCGGAACCTCTGGTTCTGAAACAGAGAAAATCAGCTGAAGAACAATTTTGCTATTTAAATGTAACAGATTCAGAAATACATCAAGAGTCAACCGTATTTGCAATGGAATAAAAATATTTATTTGTACCCAATTCACTATGCAAAATATTATCTGTACCTTTCTTTACAGGAGCTGGTTTAGCTTTCTCTTTTGAAACCTCAGGTTCTGAAACAGACAAAACACAATAGAATTGTCAGAATTTACATGTAATAGATTCAGAACTGCATGAACAATCAACATTATTTGCAAAGCAAATAAAACATTTTTACTTTCAAACAATTCACTCTGACACATCCTATATCTGTACCTTTTTTCATAGTAGCTGGTTTAACTTTTTCTTTCAGAACCTCAGGTTCTAAAACAGAGAAAATCAGGTGAAGAACTTTAGGTGAAGTTTACTATTTAAATGTAACAGATTCAGAAATACATCAAGAGTCTTTTGCAATGGAAATAAAAAAATTCATTTGTACACAATTCACTATGCAAAATCTTATATCTGAACCTTTCTTCACAGGGCCTTCTTTACCTTTATCTTTTGGAACCTCAGGTTCTGAAACCGGGGAATACAAGAAGAACAATTACACTATTTAAATTGAATACATTTAGAATCAATTTGCAAAGCAAATAACATAATGCATCTGCACACAATTGACTATGCAATGTCTTATATCAGTACCTTTCTTTACGGGAGCTGGTTTAGTTTTCTCTTTCGGAACCTCAGGTTCTGAAACAGAGAAAAAACGAGTTGAAAATATTAGAATTTAAATGTAGAATTATAAAATGTACTTTCAAACAAGTCACTATGCAAAATCCTATATCTGTACCTTTCTTTACAGGAGCTGGTTTAATTTTCTCTCTCTGAACCTCAGGTTCTGAAACGGGAAAAAAAACAGGTGAAGAACAATTTTAGAATTTAAATGTAACAGATTCAGAAATACGTCAAGAGTCAACAGTATTTGCAAAGAAAATAATAAAATGTATTTGCATACAATTCTCAATGCAATATCCTATATCAATACCTTTCTTTAAAGGAGCTGGTTTAATTTTATCTTGCGTAATCTCAGGTTCTGAAACAGAGAAAAACATGATAAGAACAATTTTACTAGGGATGCACCGAAAATCTCTGTCCGATTGGGTGAATTAGCACTCACTCACTCAACAAAAACACGTTTCAACGTAAAAAAATTGCAAATTACTCACACATTAAATGCAATATATTCAGAAATATAAATGCATCAATCTGGATACTGCCTACAGAGCACTGTCTGTAAATCCTTAATTCCAATTTACAAAAACTAGGCCGACCTTTAAAAGTATTGATATCGAAATGTTGCCAAGTTACAACTAACAATATTGCCTATCGTAGCTCACATACGAATAAACAAATAAACTAGCTCTATTCCAATGCAATGCTATCCAAACTTTCCTAAATTATATAATGCTACTTGGCCCTGTGCACTCAGATATTTTTTCATCTTAGCATGTGAAGAGATTGTAGTCATTCAAACTGTAAATGTCAAATAACAAAAATGGCCTCATGGAACAACATATGATTTCAATGAATGTTTTAAACAGTTGATGAATAATTACACTCCAGAAAGGATATGTTTACAGTTTGTTGGCAAGTTTACTTCAGAAAATGTACAGGTTATAAAATGTTCGCTGCTGCTGCAGATTTCTGTACAATTCACAAACAGACATTTTATGAAGAAACATCATGTACAATAGAGAAAGGGGAATGAATAAGTAAATGCAGATAAAAAATTTGTAATATGTTGACCTAGAAAATACACTGGAATGGCCTGTTAACTCAGAATAACAAGTGGGAAACGTCTGTGTTACGTCCGCTGTTTCCCTTCCTTTCCACCTCCCTTTTGTTCTCCTTGTTTTCCCCATTCCTCTCGTTCCATGTCATGTCTTTCTTTTTACCTCGTTTATCTTTTTGTGTCATGCAGGCTGGACGTGATTTCCTTGCTCGTTTCCTTTGTCTCCCCAATTAACCCTCAGCCAATCACTCGCATTCTGCACGCATTTTCATTATCTCATTACACTCGCCTACATTCCTCACGCCCGCACTCATTACTGATTTCCCACTTCACCTACTTCTTCCCTATATGTATCGCCTTTTTTGTGATTCTCATTGCCAGTTTGTTTCATCTGTTTGTTATGTTTGACATTACTCAAATGTCAAACATTGTTTGTTGTTTCTAACCCATTTAAGTCTGATTCCAGTTTGTCCGTCCAGCTCGCTTCCCTGTTCCAGTCATCCTGCATTCTACCCTCTGCCTCAACCCATCTCCAGTCCAGTCCTGCTTAGTTTGAGTCTGTCTCCGAGTCCTGTATTTGGATCCGAGTAGGAGGAAAGTAACGTGATTCAAAATGGATGAATCTGTATTTTAATGGTAAATGCTAAACAACAGCTTGAAACACAATTTAATTTAGTGGTAGTTTCAATGTTTATGCGTGCCCACATCCTTCACCTACGGTGGCTGCAACAAAGCCACCTTAAACATAGAGAAGCCAACACCAAATTTGTACGAGAAGTTCATTATTTTATTCACACACAAAAAAACCGTGAAGAGCACAACTGAAGATACCCATTATGGGGTCAGCCTACCAGACCTGTGCGCGCCTCACGCCACAAAAAAATGAGAGAAGACAGAGCTCGTCCTCCTTCAGGACAGGTCCCTTTATAGGAAGGCATCACCCCTGGAACTCCTTACATGGCATGCAAATGTTTTGCCCTTGGCGCGGTACCACATGTTTCTTGCAAGGTGATGTTCCAGCCCTTTTTGAGCATTGTGCTCTTGCTGGAATTCATGTGCATTTATGACTGTATGTATCAGTAACACTTCTAGTTTCACATACAGTGCTGCTCGAAAGTTTGTGAACCCTTTAGAATTTTCTGTATATCTGCATAAGTTCGATCTAAAATGTGATCACATCTTTATCTAAGACCTAAAACTTGATAAAGTGAACCCAGCTCAACAAAAAACATAAAAAACATTATTTTTTAATAATTTATTTATTGAGCAAAATTATCCAACATTAAATGCGTTGTTGGCAAAAGTATGTGAACCCTTGGATCATACGTATTTTTTAAGTATCATATTTAATATTTGGTCGCATATCCTTTGCATGCTGTTACTTCCTGAAGTCTGTGACCCATGTCTCACAATATCTTATTTTCAGGTACTGTTACATGCAATACTATAAGCTCTCTGCATTTGAATGGATCTCTAAGGGAAATGTTGGATAATTTTGCTCAATAAATAAATTATAAAAAAATAATGTTTTAATAGGACTTCAATGAAAATGGTTGGCTCTACTATGAGGTTGTAAATTTTAACAGTTAAATGCATCAATCTGGTAATCATTGGAAAATTAAGACGCTAGATCCGTGAAGAATTGTATGCTTTTGTAAACAATCCAAAAACCCAAGCCTCAAAACCTGTAAACAGTCTCAAAAACCCAATTAAATAAACGCTGTCATGTTTGTACTGGTTTATTTAAAGTGTTTGGAATCACAGTACGTACAATGTTGTAGTAAGAATATATGAAACCGCATGCTGTCAGATTTAGAGATCACATTCAACTGAAGTGTGATCCTGATTCACAGTCAGGATACAGCTTTGCTAACTTGATGCTGGAAATAATGTTTTAAACCATTGTAACCATGTTCACATCGATGTAGCTAGCAAATAGATAATTACTGCAAATGATGTTGTCTCCTCAAAATGCGTTCTGGACCGATGATTTAGCTCAGGCGACGGTGTAGAGCAGTAAAAAAAGTTTGCCTTCATTCTGAAACAGTGGTGATCTACCCATTCAACGAGACCCCTCAGGTTTGGCCAGATTTCAGATTAAGCTTTCTCAGAATCTATCTACATATAAATAAGTACATTTTATTTTATTTCCAAATGTTATTATGCATCCAAAAATATTGTAAGATGACTGTATATTCCCTCAAAACTATTTTCCAAACAGGATCATTATTCCTCTGCGCCCCGTCAGTTTTTTTAGGTGCAGGTCGCCCTTGTTCTGAAACAGTAGCGGAACAAATTACAATTTACAGGCCACCACAGTTTAGTTACCTGTATGTAATTTATCCCCCACCAAACCAAAAATAAAACTTTAACAATTACATTTCAGCCATAATTTTACAAACGGACATATGATTTGTCCTGCGCTAATAAGGAGCAGAAGTGGAAACCGGGGCATTAAAACTGTACAACTGAGAAAGATGCCTACATTTATGTGAATTGTCTTTTACCGATGCAATTTATGTTTTTGGCTATTATACTATTTTTCATCACGTATTTCATGCCTGAAATAAAACAGTAAAACAGTAGGCTAGGCTACCATTTACAGTGCAAAAACAAACTCTGAGACTAGAACAATCTGTTAAATGCCCACTGACCGATGATACAGCTTTGCAACGTCTTTAGTAATTGACGTCGCTTAAACTGATGCTTGACTTAGCAAAGACTTCCCATTTGTGTAATGCATATTGCCTTGATTCCTCAATCCTCGTATCTCATCCTTGCATCTCTTCCTCACGTTCTCCGTTGGGTGGAGCTAAGGACTGAGGAAAGTAAACAGGGAAATGATGCAAGGAGTGAAAATAAGCAATTGGATTGAACCCAATGCGTTTCGCTATTTGTGATTCAGACATTTGACTTATCCGCTGTTTTAAGTCATTCAGTGCCGCGGGCGACTTTAGTTGACGAACATACGAATGGCCTAAAGTGCCGAGGGCGACTGAAGTCAACCAGTTTTTTATTTTTATCTTTATTCTGCTACTTTGTAAATAATTCTGGATTTGACTCTGGAAAAATTAAATGATGATCAATTTAGAGTTACGTTCTTTTACCGTCTTTTACCATTTTTACATGGTTCTAGATGGAAATATTGGAAGTTTTATTTATCCCATGTTTTAAAAAAAAAAAAACCCTCGGGTTGTGGGAATAACGCATCCCCGTCAATTTGAACCAACACATTTCTGCACCAGTGACCAAGAATATAAAGAAATTGAACACAATCAAGTGGGCAATATAACAAACTAGTGAATAACGTACTGCTATGCTACTGTCCCAGTAACAGTAAAAAATATTTATAATATTCCTTTCCCGACTTTATATTTAATAATTCTCTGATTTCCACTTCTGTCCAGTTATTTCCCATATCTCCTCCAGTGGTTCCGTTTTGAATTAGTCCCTCACACCACACATTTTAGCCTACGTTATTTTTGCCTCAGGATAACTGTTTCTGTTTGAATCGGTTGATACAAAGTAACTCACGTGGACAGCTCTACATATCTATACAAATGCAGTGATTATGTTTATTGTTCATTTTTACATATCTATCTATAGTCATGCAAGAACAGATTTTTATGGAAAACTGTTTTCACTATTATTACACATCACCAATGTAAGAGTCATGTTAACCAAACTAAGCACTGAAAATTAATTATTTATATTTCCATCAATATTGTTTGACATTGTTCTAATAGTGAACTGAAGCAGAAGGTGTGCTATTTAGTGCCATCTATCCTCATTAACAAAAAATGATGTTGGAATAGATAAAATAATGTGTTTTATTAGAAGTTTGCACATTGACAAGATCAATCTAAAAATTATGAATGTTGGCAGCCATATTGGCTTGGCACTGCTGAGGCTTAGTGTTCCAGAACACTCTGGCATTGAATGAGTTAGGTGTCTCTCCAGTATATACGTGCACGGGGTGGAGATGTTATGAAAAGGGCGTGTCTGCAAGAGTTTTCACTTAATAATTTTTTTCTGCACAACTTTTTCGTAAAAAAAGGCGGTTTATGTCTAGCGCCACCAATAGATTATTATGAAAAATACAGCATCTTTCGCTGAAATAGATATTAGAATGAGTGCATGTTATATGAACATAAAATTGGTCTTATATTGGTCCTTTTCCTAGCCTACTTGCAATTATTAAAGAGCTGTCATAAAAAAAAAATATGTAAAAGTGCGATTGACCGTCTATATCATACCAGACCAATACTAGATGGATTAATTGATAGTGTTTGGATCATATTTGCTTTGACAGAGAGACGACTTTGTACTTGTGTCAGCAAGTGCAAATTAACTCCCTGTGTGTTCCAGTGCTCCAGGTTACAACAGTCTATTATTAAGTATATGTGACTTCAACTGGTTAAGTTGTCACATATAGGCTATTGTGTTCAACCATCGTACATGACTCGATTAGATAAAAATATTTTTACATCTTTTTTTTAAGTAAATCCAACAATTTATTTGTTTACTTAATAATATTGCGTGCAACCTGTCCAGCGATGATTTTTCTGATTGTGTGATGGGTATATCCCAGTTGTCAATATCTAGGAGTTGTAACGGGTTTATTGATAGTTCGGAGATTCAAACGCAAAGGTGGGGAGATCAGGACAAGTCAGCTCACAACCACGAGGACCAATAATTAGGGGGAGAAAAATAATAAAGGACGAAATAGGACAGGAAACTAATTCCTTAAGTCTAACAGCCAAAATGAAAATAAACAGGGTTTTCTTAAAGTTGTAGTTTATAATTTCAGAAATGTATTCAGAATAAACACTATTTGCAAAGCAAATAATAAAATGTATTTGCACACAATTCATTATGCAATATCCTATATCATACCTTTCTTTAAAGGAGCTGGTTTAACTTTCGCTTTTGGAACCTCGGGTTCTGAAAGGGGGAAATACACAAAAAGAACAATTTTACAATTGAAATGTAATAGATTCTGAAATACATGAAGACTCAGAATTATTTGCAAAGCAAATAACAAAATGTACCTGCACACAATTGACTATGCAACATCTTATATCAGTACCTTTCTTTAAGGGAGCAGGTTTAGTTTTCTCTTTCGGAACCCCAGGTTCTGAAACAAAAGAAAACATAATATGCATAATTTTACAATTTAAATGTAATAGATTGGGATGGCAGGTATGCCACCTGCCAAGTTACGGCTTGTTGGAACATGCCCCATACCTATAGAGCACCGAGAGTTACGAGCCGGTAACTTTTAGTATTACTCCGCGGGAGAACAGTGGCCAGCGTCACATCGCAATATGGAAGCAGACTGGAAGATAGCTTGCTAGCAAGCGGAGTGATACTAAAAGTTACCGGCTCCCTTACCGGATGTTTATAAATCTAAACAGAGGCTGAAACGACATAATCATATTCAGTAAATTGAGCGACAATATCGTACTTGTGCACTCGGTAATCATATGTGCATCTTTGTTTCTAACAATGACACTTGTAAAGCTGTTGTTAAACCTTATTTGAGTGGATTTAGGTGGTTATTTTAAAGCAAGTTCTCTGGGGGGAAATTACAGTGCCCTCCACAATTATTGGCACCCCTGATAAAGATGAGTAAAAAGGGTTATACAAAAATCACCTTTGGTGAATTAGGTCAATCTCACAGTGAAAAATTTTGAAAAATCCAACCTTTAATTGATGTAAATTTATTCAGAAAAAAAAATCCCTCATCAAGAAATAATTATTTTTAACAAAACCACATGTGCCACAATTATTGGCACCCCAGCATTTAAAACTTTGTACAACCTCCCTTTGCCAATGCAACAGCACTGAGTCTTCTCCCATAACATCTAATAAGGTTGGAAAATACAGAGCAAGAAATTCCTCTTTACAGAATCTATCCAGATCATCCTAGAGTCCGAGGTCCTCTTTTGTGCACTCTCCTCTTCAGCTCAGCCCACAAGTTTTCAATGGGGTTTAGGTTAGGGGACTGAGATGGCCATGGCAGAAGCTTGATTCTGTGTTCAGTTAACCATTTTTGTGTTGATTTGGATGTATGTTTTGGATCCTTGTCCTGCTGGAAGATCAAACGACGACCCAGTTTTAGTTTCCTGGCAGAGGCAGCCAGATTCAGATTTAAGATTTCCTGGTATTTCATGAAGTTCATGATGCCATGTACCCTAACACAGGGATCTTCAACAGGGGGTCCGCGACCCCTAGGGGGTCCGCGGAGGTACTGCAGGGGGTCCCCCAATTTTTGTGGGATTTAAAAAAAATTAAATCTAACAATTTTTAAATGTATTTTCGACAAAAAATATATAATATTGAGTAAATTCAAAGCATTAATAGGCAATAATAAGCTACTTTTGTTGACAAAAACTATATAAAAAAAGAATTATTCCCGTCGCTTCCATGTTATTTCACGTAACATTTGAGCCGGTAAAAGGTATAGAAAGTTGTGCTGCTATCAACCGCTTTGCTTCTCAACGCGGGACTTGTTAGCAGTACAATTTAGCAAAAGCCAAGTGAGCTTTTTCGCTCTTATTTCAGAGCAGAGGTTTTCGTTTCTTTGTTTTCCACTCATACCTACGAGTGCTCACACCCTAAGTTTTAGGGGTCTTTTGAGTTTTCTCCTTCCTTTCTTTTTGTTCGCTCCACAAACAGGAGTTAGATAAGCGTGACTGCTTATTTCTTTTGTTTTGCTCGGATATCGAGTTCCTCGTTTTTATCGCGAGGTTATTTGTGTTCTCCTTATTTTCCCCCGTCCACTACGGATTATTGTCCGTTTCAGTGGTGTTCATTTGAACACTGTAAGAGTCCGCATCTATCGCATCTGGACCTCAAATATTTCCTCCGTGTCTCTGGCATAGAGATCCCCAACACTCTTGCCATCCTCATCACTCTGCATGGGGGCAAAATAAACTTGGGTCCTCTTCCAGGCAAGTTTGTAACAGTTCCAGTTGCTTTGAACTTTTAAAGTATTGCCCTAATGGTAGATATGGGCATTTTCAGGTGAGTAGCTATTTTTTTATAGCCATTCCCTGACTTATGAAGCTCAACACATTTGCCCTCATTTGATTTCTGTGTTCTCTTTCCCATGTTGATGTATGAATAAAGGAATATGGCCTCTGTGTCACCTCATATTTACACCCAAGTGAAACAGAAAGTCATGGATTACTGCTTGAAAGTTCCTAAACACTTTGATCAACTTTAAAAAGAAAAATATAAAAAATGCTTCAGTTACATTTTGTTTTCTAGGGGTGCTAATAATGGTGGCACACGTGGTTTTGTTAAAAATAATTATTTCTTGATGAGGGATTTATTTTCTCTTTATTTTTTCTTTATTTTCAATTAAAGATTTAACGATTCTAATTTTGTCAGTGTGAGATTAAGCTGATTCACCTAAAGGTGAATTTTTTTATAACCCTTTTTACTCATCTTTACCAGGGGTGCCAATAATTGTGGAGGGCACTGTATATCCAATGGCAAGTTGCTAATTGTTAGCATTGCTCCAATTCAGAATAGCTACAATGGTGAGACCAGAGGGGTGTACTACGAAGCAAGATTAAGGGGATAGCGAGCTAAATTAAGGTTCAACCCTGGGTTTTCTGTATCACAAAGCCGACTCACTTTTAATCTGGGTATATTGCCACGGCAATTTACTCTGCACGGCTAACCTGCTCCGAGGCAGGTTATGTTCAGGATAACAAATTGGTGAAAGGCGGTGCTTTTATATGTTTCAATCAACTCCTTGGCTTTGGAAAAAGGCATCTCCATTCCAAAGGATCCCGTAGAGATATATGCGGATACTGAGGGAATCTCATTGCAGGGTGAGATTAGTGAGTTCCGCAAAAGATTTTCTGAGTTCCGAAAAATGCTTGAGAGACTTTTTTAAATGAAAAACAACGTTGATGCTTCAGAAATATTTTAAACATGTATCAAGTTTAAAGTTTAGAGCTCTAGAATGTAGCAGTTGTCACATTAGAAATAAACTGTATGACAATGTACAGAGAGCAGTGGCGGGCCGTCAGGGCCAGCAAGGCCTTCTCTGCTGGCCTAAACATCATCAGAATATAAATTTAATTTTGATATATTTTTTCCACAAATATGTATTAAATTATTCCCCATAGTCTATTCTCTTCATTTCATAGCTTTCCTCTTGGTTGCGCTGCTTCCAGCCTCAGATCGAGATTTGGAGGGCTGGCCTTTATGTTAGAGCTTTTATCCAATCATATTTCAGCCATAATGTGTTGCCAGGGTCCAAGAAATCTGCCCTTAGGCCTTCAGAATAAACATTGCGGGCCCCTGTAGCTTAAAGTGAACGGAACGTTAACTGTGGCGTTAACCAATCAGATTTCGAGTTGGCGACACCCGGGCCAGCTAGCAGGCGTACGATAACGTCAGCACGTGCACGTCTTTTGATTGGATACGCACTATTCAGAGGCAGAGCTATCACAGAGCTAGCAAACTGAACTTGAACGAGCTCATTTGTGTAGATTTCTACAAGCTGTTTTTTTTCAACCCACAATGGCTGAAGGAGGAGAAGAGATCGATTTGGTCGCAGATATAATTACAACGTCATTTTCAAGACGAACTTTTCAAGAAACGCTAGACATCGTCAGAAGAGAACGGCCAACCCTGACGCTAGCGAGCCGACGCTAGCGAGCCGACGCTAGCGAGTCAAAGTGGACATTCAAGGCTAGGAATACACTTTCACCACTGTCGCAAATATATCCTTATGAACAAATGCTAATTATTTGTTTGTTTTCTTTTATTTTCAGTGAATAGTTTATGTGTCTTTATCGTCACGTTTCTTAAATGAAACTGCTTTGGGTGCGACAATGCGCTGTTTAGCGAGCAAACTTGTTAAAGCTAACATACTTTTGGTGGACTTAATAAAACTTTGTAGACTAATCCCTTAAAAGCGCCTTTTATTTTAAAGTTTTGACAGTATCCAAGCGATCTTAAAGCTGGTAGTTTAACACTCTTAATTGTAAATGCGGATTTATTGATTATAAATGCTTCGGAAATATGAATATAACTGTTGTACTTGACTATGTTAAGGTGATGTCTAAATGTATAGTTTCTAGAGCCATGGCGTCATAATGATGGTATTAAGAGGTGGAATAATTCAGGTAGGACTGTGTAGGACATCACTGAAGGCCTAGGTGTGAAATGCACGGCCCGCCACTGACAGAGAGTATAGATTTATTTGAGTGGTAAGGTGAATGAGTTATTAATTAGCCTAACGAATTTAACCATTTTTTATTTTTTACAAAAGCTCCTTCCTGGCTTTGTTGGAGGCAACAGTGTTGCTTTTTGCTCATGTTATTGTTTCATGTTCTTATCCGTCCATTATATCTGTTCGTATCAGTCTTTTTCCCCACAGGAGAGAAATACATTGCTCTAGTACAGCCCATGCTGCACCGCTATAGGCTCCTTGTTGCAGACACCGTTTATGGGAACACACACGTACCTTGATTAATAAAGCCTGTGTTCACTTAGCAAGTTGATAACCACGTTCGTAGTACCGGTTAAGCCAGATTGCGGTGTTTAGGCTTCCTGAAGCCAGCTAACACAAAGAAACCCTGGCTATGTTAAACTTCCTTCGTAGTATGCCCCCCAAGGGTGCATTTCCCAAAAGCATCGTGAGGCTAAGATTATCGTAAAACCCTTTTTACGAAGCTTTTTAAATTTAGGGTGCTTTTCCAAAAAGCCCTTTAAAGAATAAGGACCAGATAATGGACAACTTTTATATTTACAAACTAGACCGGTATCTAGACAACAATATCAATTTCTTTTTTTTTTTATTACTACATAAAAATTACATAAAATTAGCAGAGTTTAAAAAACCGTTGAAAAATTCGCTGACAATAGAATCATAGATGTATGACATCATATGTAGAGGAAGTGTAAATATTTCCCTACTACATACAGCACTGTGTACAATATTGGTCTGTAAATGTAAATGGTAAATGTCATCATCTTATCATTTTAAATGTGTTATATTTGCAGTGCTCTGGAACCCTTTCTACTTTTATATGTGAAATTTAATGTATTTCGGTGGTAGAGGTGCACTTATGCAGAGCTTGGGTGTCTAACTGGGGGGGCTTGTTAGCGCCAGTGGCGGGCCGTGCATTTCACACCTAGGCCTTCAGTGATGTCCTACACAGTCCTACCTGAATTATTCCACCTCTTAATACCATCATTATGACGCCATGGCTCTAGAAACTATACATTTAGACAGAAACGCAGTATAACCGGGCGTTGCATCACCTTAACATAGTCAAGTACAACAGAGTTATATTAATATTTCCGAAGCATTTATAATCAATAAATCCGCATTTACAATTAAGAGTGTTAAACTACCAGCTTTAAGATCGCTTGGATACTGTCAAAACTTTAAAATAAAAGGCGCTTTTAAGGGATTAGTCTACAAAGTTTTATTAAGTCCACCAAAAGTATGTGAGCTTTAACAAGTTTGTTCACTAAACAGCGCATTGTCGCACCTAAAGCAGTTTCATTTAAGAAACGTGACGATAAAGACACATAAACTATTCACTGAAAATAAAAGAAAACAAACAAATCATTTGCATTTGTTAATGAGGATGTATTTGCGACAGTGGTGAAAGTGTATTCCTAGCCTTGAATGTCCACTTTGACTCGCTAGCGTCGGGGTTGGCCGTTCTCTTAGTTCTGACGATGTCTAGCTTTTCTTGAAAAGTTTGTCTTGAAAATGGCGTTGTAATTATATCTGCGACCAAATCGATCTCTTCTCCTCCTTCAGCCATTGTGGGTTGAAAAAAAACAGCTTGTAGAAATCTACACAAATGAGCTCATTCAAGTTCCATTTGCTATCTCTGCATAGCTCTGCCTCTCAATAGTGCGTATCCAATCAAAAGACGTGCACGTGCTGACGTTATCATACGCCTGCTAGCTGGCCCCGGTGTCGCCAACTCGAAATCTGATTGGTTAACACCACAGGTTTGTTTCCGTTCACTGTAAGCTACAGGCGCCCGCACTGTTGATTCAGAAGGCCTAAGGGCAGATTTCTTGGACCCTGGCAACACATTATGGCTGAAATATGATTAGATAAAAGCTCTAACATAAAGGCCAGCCCTCCAAATCTCGATCTGAGGCTGGAAGCAGTGCAACCAAGAGGAAAGCTATGAAATGAAGAGAATAGACTATGGGGAATAATTTAATACATATTTGTGGAAAAAATATATCAAAATTAAATTTATATTCTGATGATGTTTAGGCCAGCAGAGAAGGCCTTGCTGGCCCTGACGGCCCGCCACTGGTTAGCGCCCATCAGTATACAACAATGGCAGACACTCACAAATCCGACAGTTCTGAGGAGGAAGAGGCATTTGAGTATTTTGAGCAGGGACAAATGGGCAAAGAAATGTTTATTGGGCCATTTCGCTTTGAACCTGATGCCGCACCACACCAGGATGCAGAAAAGCCTCCAACAGACTAGGGACAATTGAATCATGTTGAAAGATCAGACTGGTATAACGACGTTAGCCTAACGTTAGATAGTTAGCTAGCTGTGTTAGCTTGTTCTGTGCTTGTGGCGTTGTTCCCACTGTAGGTTAAACACTGCTGCACTTGTACACAAGACGGGAAACTGTTACAGACACGACAGTAGGCTAGCTGCATCATATCACTAGTCTGTGCCGCGTAGTCTAATAGGCTAAAGATTAAGAAAATCGCACACTTCTCTCTGTGCAATTAAAAATGTGATATATTGACGAAGCGGACTCGTAGTTGCATTCAACACTTTACGAGGCACGTCTTAGAATGCAGGTGAACAGCGCATGCGCGCACAATGCCAAAGAGCAAGGATTACAAGATGTATGACACAGTTTAGTAACTTGGTAACCATACAATATAATTTATTTGGCTAATACACCACATCTTCTCCCCTTTTAGCTGAGAACATTTAACAACCAAAATGACCCGATATGATACCGGTAATACCAATAACCATTTTTCCTAACTGCAAACAATAAAACCACATCAAACATGTAATTTAAATGAAATGTTTCCTTCCACAATACAACACTTTTTTTCTTTTTAAACACGTTTTCTTCAACAATATAACATTTCCTTAAGTAACATTAAAGAAAGTGGGTGTTAGGTTATGTGTGTGGGCGTTACGTTATTTTAATGTTCAGACTGTCTGTGTAAATAAACACAGTCCATAATAATAGGATACAGTCTATTGCCTATAACGCTCCAGTGGTTTAATCTCACGGTGTGAGCGCCTCAGAGCCACTGGTTCGGGCGTCTGCCTGGTTGAGTCCACAATATCATGAGAACTGTTTTTGCTTACATCCAGTTCTGCCTGTGGTTCAGTCTCATGTGCATCATGTCCAAATTCTTGTTCATCATGTTCAGTTTCCTGTTCAGCCACGGCTCTGGCTCGCAGCTGATCTCCATGTCATCGGCGCACTGTGTCGGAGTCACGCTCCCGGACTTCATACGACACAGGGCCAGTCTGTCTCACCACCATTCCAGGAATCCATTTGTGGTCACCCCCCACAGTGCTTCGCAGATACACGGTGTCATCCACTTCAAAGAATCGGTCTACAGCACTGTAGTCATGGCGATCCTTTTGTTGATACTGTTTCTTATGGACTCTCTTCTTGGTGCAAGGCAAGAGAAAATCTAGCCTTGTCCGGATGTGCATGTGTAGGAACAGGTCTGCTGGGGACTGTCCAGTAGTGCAACTTGGCGTAGATCGGTACTGCAATAGGAACAGAGAAATCTTGTCCTCTATGTTCATGTTAGAGTTGGCAAGCTTTTTCATACCTGCCTCTCTGCCAGGCCATTTGTTGCTGGATGTCCCGGGGCACTTGTAGTGCGCAGAATTCCATTCTGCTTGACAAAAGTCTGAAACTCCTCCGATGTAAATGTGGTAGCGTTGTCGAACATTCTCCTCAGCCTCGTGATGGTAGCCTGCGCAGTGATTTGTGACATACGAAACACTTCCAGCCATTTTGTATGCGCATCAACAACAATCATAAACATGTTGTTTTGGAAGGGTCCAGCAAAGTCTACATGAAGTCTTATCCAGGATTCTCCTGGAAACTCCCACGGGTGTAGTGGAACCTGCGGCGGCATTTTTTGATCCAGCTGGCAAGTCTCGCATTCCTTGCAAATTTTCTCCACCTCAGAGTCAAGGTTTGGCCACCAAACATATTTGCGAGCTAGAGACTTTGACTTCCCTATGCCTTGGTGCCCAGAGTGAATTTCTTTCAACGCTGCTTTTCCCATTTTTGCTTTCCAGCTCTACCTGGTTAGGCCAGCCTTCCATGACATACTTATACACTCTAGAAAGTTCACTGTCAGTGCGTGTCGCCTGAGCCACTTGTGCGGCGTTGAGTGGCGCTGCCTGCAGATGCTCCTCCAGCAGTGAGTGGACTTGTGCTGTGGACCCAGCGGTTCCTGCGTCGCTGGTCTCTGGCAAAGGGCAACGAGAAAGTCCATCCGCGTTACTGCGCTCCTCTGACTTGAGATAGACAATGTGGTAGTCATAAGCTGATAGTATAATTGCCCACCGCTGTATACGTGCAGCAGCCAAAGTAGGCAGACTCTTGTGCTCACCAAACAGTGTCACTAGGGGGTGGCGGTCAGTCACTAAGGTAAAGTGTCTACCCCACAAGTACTGGTGGAATTTCTTTACACCCTATATCAGTCCCAGAGCTTCCTTTTCAATTTGAGAATAATTTTTCTCAGCTGGGTTGAGTGTGCGGGAAGCATACGCAACTGGTCTCTCCTTTCCATCCGGCATGGTGTGTTGGATAACTGCTCCGATGCCATATGCAGAGGCATCACATGCTAGAGTGAGTGGCAGACTGAGGTCGTAGTGAGCTAAAACTTAGTCACTAGTCAGCAGCTGTTTGCACTTAACAAAAGCAGCTTGTTGCTCCCCAGTCCATTTCCATTTCACATCTGCTCTGAGCAGTTTGTACAGTGGTGCCAAGACTGTGCTCTGCTGTGGCACAAATCTTCCATAATAATTAAACAGTCTCAAGAAAGCCTGGAGCTCCGTGATGTTGATAGGAGCAGGAGCCTCCTGTATAGCTCTCACCTTGTCTTTTGAGGGGTGAATGCCATGCTCATCCAGTACATGGCCCAGATACTCTATCCGTTTTTTGGCAAATTCACACTTGGGACGTTTTACCGGTAATCCATTTTCCTGTAGGCGCTGTAACACCTTTTGGTGCATCCTGTGACGAGCAGGTTATCGAGGAAAACAACCACTGGCAAATCTTTCATCAGATTTTCCATAATCCGCTGAAAAATGGAGGGTGCGGAGCTGATTCCGAAAGATCCCCAACATCATCACCCTCACCTCTCAGTTGACGTGCATCTCTCTCGGCAGTCTCCATGTTGAGGGCGATCTCAAAAGCTTTGGCGAAAGTGAGATCATTTTCAGATAATAATCTTCTCTGGCAGGCTTCATTTCTTATTCCACTGACAAACCGATCTCTCAGCGATGCATCCAGGTTTGCGCCAAACTCGCAGTTAGCAGCGCATTGTTTCAACACGGCAACATACTGAGCCACCAGCTGGCTAGCTTTCTGGTTACACCGGTTGAAACTAAACCTTTCGGCCACTAATAAAGGCTTTGGCTCAAAATGTCCCGTGAGAATGGCCACTATTTCGTCAAGTATTCCGTAAGCAGCTGTGCCCATTACACTTAGCAACGTGGCAACTAGCCTGGGCGACATCATTAGCTTCAAAGAACTGCTCCACTCGCTCAATATATGCCGACCATTGTTCATTTTCTGGCTTAAACTCGTCAATTCTTCCAAACAGGGCCTTTGTACTCACTAGTACCGATAGTGTCTCTCCTTTCCCGCAAGAAAACGCTAGGTTTATCCTCGTCGCCAGTTTACTGTGATATATTGACGAAGCGGACTCGTAGTTACCTTCAACACTTTACTAGGCACGTCTTAGAACACAGGTGAACAGCGCATGCGCGCACAATGCCAAAGAGAGAGAATTACAAGATGTATGACACAGCATAGTAACTTGGTAACCATACACTATCATTTATGTGGCTAATACACCACAAAAAAGTTTTTCATTTTCAAGCCACCAACATGTTTAGGCAGTGTAGTTTAAAGCAAAATCTGATTTAATAGGCCGCTATTCAGCACCTTTTGTAGAACTACTTTTTCTATTGTTCGTAGTACGTAGGCTAAACTTTTTTCCATTGTTCTCTGAATTTTTTCTTTCTGTCTTTATATTTCTTTCTCGCATTGGGAAGCTGCTGAAGAACGTTGACAGTACCATGTGTGACGTTAGCGTTGACAAAAAACTTTCTTTTATGAAATATGAAAAATGTTGGTGGGGCGGAAGCAGTACTGGAAACACTTCTTAAACATCGATATCCAACATTTATATACAATATAT
Organism: Ilyophis sp. 1 JC-2022; assembly: GCA_022702515.1. Classification (NCBI taxonomy): domain Eukaryota; kingdom Metazoa; phylum Chordata; class Actinopteri; order Anguilliformes; family Synaphobranchidae; genus Ilyophis; species Ilyophis sp. 1 JC-2022. Next base: position 24,026 of record JAKUDI010000039.1, read on the forward strand.
GTAAAAGAGAATTTACAAATCACTGTTTGTACGTCATTAATTAAAACTTGCAAAAACTAGGCCTGCCTTTCTTCTTCTTCTTCTGGCGTATGTCCTTAGACCTTCAGCTCCGTTGAGGCAAGCCAGTCCGGCGTGTCATCATCCAGGTCAATTAGACCACGATCGCCATTCGGTGGCCGGTGTTTGGGGCAGCTGCTTATTATGTGTTCCACAGTTTGTAATTGGTCCCTGCATTTGCAGTGGGCACTGTCCACGAGGCCCCATTTCTGCATTGCTGCACCGAAGCGTCCTACGCCTGTCCTCAGACGGTTGAGGGTTGTCCATTGCTTTCGGGGCAGGTGCTGGCCAAGGACAACCGTGGGATCTTCAATGTAGTGGTAAAGCCTAGATGGTTCTGCTGACTTCCACTGGAAGCCTGCCTTTAATAGTATTCATATCAAAATGAGGCCAAGTTACAACTAACAATATTGCCTATCATAGCTCACACTATCTCCATTCCAAAGCAATGCTACCCAATCAATGCTACCCTACTCAAGAGAATGTGGTCATTATATGTTGCTAGAAAATTTCTAGCAGCTTAGTACATTTTAAAACCTGTACATTTTCTAAAGTAAACACATTCTCATGAGATGGTAAGATGAAAAAAGGTTGTTTGAGAAAGTCAATAAATCTGCCGTCCTGAAATCCATATGCCCTTCAACTTGTAGTAGTGGTGCGCAAAAACATTATCAGAACAAGTTAAAGATAAAATAAGAGGTTTTCTTCTGACAAGCCTTGTAAATAGCTTGTTGGTATAGAGGTGGCGTCTAATAGTACTTTTGGAAACTTGGTGATCCCAGGATGCAATCAACTTCTGCAATTCTCAAGCTGTGATCCTTGGAGAAATTTTTGCCTCTTAAATCATTGTCCTCACTGTGCGTGGGGCCAACTACACTTGCATATTCTTCGAAGCAGGTTAATCACAGCTCCAGTTGCTTTAAACTACTTAATTATTGCCTCAATAGGTGTAGTTCCAATGGATATTCATTAATTTTTCTATAGCCATAGCCTGATTTATCATTTTATTTGTGTGTTCTCTGATCTTCACCATGTTTATGAATGACTAAGAGGTTTTGGCCTATATTTATACCACAGTGAAATAGGAAGTTGAGAATGATCATATAATACAGGCGCAGCTCAAAATTTTTTAATATTGTGGAAAAAGTTCAATATCTTTTGTCACTCATTTCAGAAAGTGAAACTCATATATTATATAGATTCATTACACATAGTGAAATATTTCAAGCCTTTATTTCTTGTAATTAATACTCCATAGCAGGAAGATAGATTTTGTAAAGAATTAATTCAAGTGGCTTGACACGAGGAATGCGACATTTGTAGCCCATGTCCTGGATTCGTCTGTGCGTGGTGGCTCTTGATGCACTGACTCCAGCCTCAGTCCACTCCTTGTGAAGCTCCCCCAAATTCTTGAATGGATTTAGCTTGACAATCCTCTCAAGGCTGCGGTTATTCCTGTTGCTTGTGCACCTTTTCCTACCACACTTTTTCCTTCCACTCAACCTTCTATGAATATGCTTGGATACAGTACTCTGTGAACAACCAGCTTCTTTAGCAATGACCTTTTGTGGCTTACCCTCCTTGTGGAGGGTGTCAATGACTGTCTTCTGGACATCTGTCAAGTCAGCAGTCTTCCCCATGATTGTGTAGCCTACTGAACCAGACTGAGAGACCATTTAAAGGCTCCGGAAACCTTTGCAGGTGTTTTGAGTTAATTAGCTGATTAGAGTGTGACACCATGAGTTTCCAATATTGAACTTTTTCACAATATTCTAATTTTCTGAGACACTGAATTTGGGTTTTCATTAGCTGTAAGCCATAATCATCAAAATTACAAGAAATAAAGGCTTGAAATATTTCACTCTATGTGTAATGAATCTATATAATATATGAGTTTCACTTTCTGAAATGAGTGACAAAAAATATGGAACATTTTCACGATATTCAAATTTTTTGAGCTGCACCTATATATATAATCCTAAAGACTCAGGTGTGCTTAGAAAATGTAAAATCGGAAATATGAATGGGAATATACTTGAATTAGGTTTTGTTTGTAACTATTTCTAGCGTTGCCAATAATTGTGATTTTTTTCTTTGAATAATTTAACCTAAATTAAAGATTCGATTTTTCTCATATTTTGAGTGTATCGTCATGCTGATAAACAATAAAGACATTTTTCTTCTTTTTTTTTGCATATTTTCCAGGGTTCCAAATAATTCTGGTGGGCACTGTATCTACACTGCCTGGCCAAAAAAAGGTTTGCACCCGTCATGCATAGTGCCCACTGTACAAGCCCCTGGAGGCAATGTTATGATTTGGGGTTGCTTCAATTGGTCAGGTCTAGGTTCAGCAACGTTATGTAGCAATAAAATTAAGTCAGCTGAGTACCTGAATGTACTGAATGACCAGGTTTATCCCATCAATGGGCATATTCCAGGACAACAATGCCAAGATTCATCGGGCTCAAATTGTGAAAGAGTGGTTCAGGGAGCATGAGGAATCATTTTCACACATGAATTAGCCTCCTGACCTTAACCCCATTGAAAGTATTTGGGATGTGCTGGAGAAGACTTTACGAAGTGGTTCAAGACAAGATCTCGGCCAAAAATGAGTGCAACTCTGGATGGTAATAAATGTTGTGGCATTGCATAAGGTTGTCGAAACAATTCCACGACGAATGCGCGCCGTAATCAAACCTAAAGGCGGTCCAATAAAATAGAGTGTGCAACTTTTTTTTTGGCCAGGCAGTGTATCTGTCTGACTGTTTTCAGTTCAGCTATCAGGAATTGCATATGACAAATGTAATGTGTAACCAAAGAGCTAGCAGACCTATTTAAAGAAGATATTTTTCCAGATCAAAATTACCATTGATCCTACAATAAAAGCAGGCCACCAAACAAAATTAAACTCAAAATTTACCTAAAATGCCCTAAATTACACACATAATGGGCTTCATTCATGAAACGTGAGCAGAACGAATTTGTACGTAAATCTTTCGTATTAGCAAATTCGGCCGTATTTTGGCATTCATCAACGTTTTCGTATCTGAGATTTGTTCGCATGTACCGCATTCGTAATTTCGTAAATTTGTTATTTTTATTTTCTGTTAAATTCACAAGACTAAATGTGGCCTTTGAATTACACATTGCAAATGTAATAAATTACAATTGTAAAAAGCAAACACTTTAGATCATGCCTATTAATCAATTGTAGGCTATGAAGCTGTTTAATTAGACCCATAACGTAGGCTAATGAATGCTCCCAGTAGCCTACAATTTTTTTCTAAATTGCTAAAAATTGACCTTACATAAGCTATGCCGATTAAAACACACAATTAACCAATGAACAAAATTTGCTTTAAAGTGGCTTACATTTCTGTAGCCAGGGTTGTAATCGTGGTCAACAGCTTAATCCAGCTAATGCCAGCGTACATCCAGCTCCCCTACAAGATACAAAGCCAGGTGGAGGTAAAGCTGGGTTTTTATGAAATTGCCAACCTGTCCAATGTTATCGATGCCATTGACTGCACACCCCAGTGAACGTTTTTGTTGAAAAGTTGGTGAAACACCGTCGCACGTTCAGGTGAAAAACCGGATGAACTTGATTTAAAAGTGAAAGTTTTTTAACCGCTTAGAATGTAGCCAGGCTCTATCCTGGTAAAATCTGAGCTAAATTCTGGCTTCAGTGGGACACGTGCATCAATGTGACTGCAATTAGAACGCGCCAGAGAGATTCTAAAATAAGGTAGCCTATGTGATTACCTGATTTCAAACCATAACTCACATTCACAGAACCAAAATTACAAAGTGAATAACGTTTCCAGGCTGCGATAAAGCAATGCGCTCGCTCGTCCGATACAGACGTAGATGCGCACCTATGCATTTCTTCGCCTCCAATTTAATGTCAATCGATTATTTATTTTTTATTTACTACTTTTACAGTCTGTGTGAAGGGTGATCCTGCATTGATGGTAGCCGACATGTTATCTCCTGCTAGGCCTTTACTAGTTCCTGACACCGGTACTGACAATACTAAACAATTTTTTTTCCTAGATTGAACATCTGCTAATTCTTTCCTTTGCTTTTTCTGGGCCATTTTAACAAGGCATGGACCTTTAAATGGAAATTACAGCCTCTATATAAGGCAATTCATGGGCGTGGATTTATGCTAATCACAAAATAACGTGGACACGCTTCATACATGAATATGAAAAAATCAGCCTTTCCACACACGGTTTGATGAATCCTGGCGTAAATAAATGTATGTACATATTTAGGAACGCTTCATGAGTGAGGCCCAATATCTTTATATAATTACATATGGGCGGCAGTTTAGTACAATGGTTAAGGAACTGGGTTTGTAATCGAAAGGTTGCAGGTTCGATTCCCAGGTAGGACACTGCCGTTGTACCCCTGAGCAAGGTACTTCACCTGCATTGCTTCAGTATATATCCAGCTGTAAATGTATACTATGTATAAATGCAAAAATGCTGTGTAAGTCGCTCTGGATAAGAGCGTCTGCTAAATGCCTGTAATATGTATTGCTCATTTCAGATATGGACAGAAATATAAAAGATATCAAGCTAAATATTTGGAAATATGTAGTATATGATGACTACACGGTCAAATACATGATAACATTGATAATATAGTTTGAAAACATACTTGATAATTTATCCTTGGCATCTTTGTCTGCATTGAAGAAAAAACAAGTTAGTTTGTTTTCATTCAATTATGAATTATCCATACACATAGCATAAAATATGGAAATGACAGGCACTTCCAATGCTTCTTTCAATTAGTGCCTTGGGCCTTTATGCAACAGCTATAAATGACTTTGTCCAAAACATTGACTTGCATGAATCACTGGTTCAAATCAGTGCGTCACTGACAACGCATGATAGCATCACTCATTTTGTGGTTCATGGAGCCTCACTCTCGCATTGCTAGTGTCCAGTGAAGCATAATCGGAGTGTCACAATTCTCAATGTGCATTCAGAAAATTACCTGCTGCAGCTGCTTGAATTAGAAGTTCCATCACAAAAGGCCCTGAAAATGTCAAACAACAAGAGATTTAAAAGAAAAAGTTAGAGAAGCTTTGGACCATGGGCCAGTGGCCAGCGCCACACAACACGAGATACAATTAGCAGGATCAGCTAAAAATATAAAGTTCCCAGTAACTAATCGTACTTGACTGGTCTGTCAAGGGGTGATGTCACAGACTCTCCTACACATACAAAGGCATTGTTGTAATATACACTGCTGGCCCACAATAAACACCTTAAACACAAAGATTATCTAAATGTTAGATTAATCAGAATAGCCATATTTTGCAGTAATAACTTCTACAAGGCCAGTCGTATGGTTCTGACCAAGTTCACACCAACACTGCTATAGAAGTTCCCACAGACGTGCTGCACTTATGGGTTGCTTGTCCTTGGCTTTTCCGTCCAATTCATCCCAAACTAGCTTGATTTTACTTCACTTGTTGGAAAATGGAAATTAATATTTAACTGTATATTGATACACATTCGTTTTCATGAAGTTCAGCCAGCTTGTACAAGTACCTCGCTTTGGAGGGACAAACCAAGGTTTTTCCTTTGACTCGTTGCGTTCTGAAACAAATGCACAAAATTACTTGCTCATAATAATTTTTTTCATGTGTTTAGCTCACAAAAACATTTACGTCTCAAAGAAGTTGATAAAATAATTATTCTAATTATGTTTTTGACAGACTGATCTTGCTCTACATGCAATCAAACACAAATACAACAAAAACAGTCATAAAAATGTGACCATCCTAATGATTGCTTTAAAGATTTTGATGAATTTCAACTTTAATATTTTAGCCCAAATGAACTGCTAGCTAACCAGATTTGTAGCCCTCTAACTAGGCCAAAAGATAAGGGTCCCTTTCTGTCACAATATGAAATAATATTTCTACATCAATTAAATAATATATGGATAGATAAGTCTTTACTATGGTGGCCCAGAGAGGCAAATGCGCTGCAAAAGGTCGAAGCAAATACATTAACAGAAATGCGCTGCAAATTCAAAAACACATGCAAAAGTCCAAAGCAAATGCATTAACCAAAACGTGCAGCAAAAGGACAAACGCGCTGCAAAAGTTGACACAACGGAAGTGTTTCCGGAGGACACTTAAAAAGGTGAAACCTGACATGGACGAGTAGAAGTCGCTACCCAGATAGCAAGGAAGTATTGAATCAACATTGATATTGTGTTATAAGCATCAGTTGTGCTTTCATTTTCAAATAAAAAACCGTTCGAATTATTCATGCAAAAGACCAAAGTAAATGCATTAACAAAAACGTGCTGCAAAAGGCCAAAGCAAATACATTAACAGAAATGCGCTGCAAATTCATAAAAGCTGCAAATTCAAAAACACATGCATTAACAAAAACGTGCTGCAAAAGTTAACAACACAACGGAAGTGTTTCCGGAGGACACTTAAAGAGGACCTTTAAGACACCTGACATGGACGAGTAGAAGTAGCTAGCTAATGAAGCCTAAAAAAGTATCTAACTGGTGCGAATATATAACACATTGACATCAATTTTAAAAATGCAATGATTTTAAACCTCTGCTTAATGGACACAATACATGCAATAGTTTCACGATGAAAAATGAAAGTGAAGTGTTTTAAAAGCTAAATTCGTCTAAAAATAATCCCAGATAGCAAGGAAGTATTGAATCAACATTGATAGCATCTGTATCGGTCATCAACCAATTTTCAATGGTTGAATCAATATTCACTTTCTGATGGTAATGGTCACCGATGTACTAGGTTGAAATTGAAACATTGTATCAATGTAACAATAACAACCAAGGTCATCATACTGATGAATAACATAGATTTTTTTATCAGATTAATCAGATTTTTTTTTAAATAAAAAAAAAAAAACATTACAATGATTCATTGCCTGTTTCTGCGGTCGCTGCTGTAGCCTACAGGCTACGCTCGTATATAGCTACAGTATGTGTATGTTACGTGGTAAGTTAATTTATTTTTTCTTTGTTAAATTGGTTAAGTTCAAAGTTCTAGTTGCTACGATGAGGGTGACGTAGGAAAATAAACAAAATGAGACTTAATAGCAAAACGTATTTGTGGTTGATGCTAATGCTGCATTCGTTTATTAATTTCCAACTAGGAATCCCGATATCCGACTAAATGTAGGAAACACCCTTTCAACTAGGAGTACCATGTCGGAAATCAGGGCTCGAGAAATCAACCCCGACCTCCCGACTAGAAAGAACTTGACATCACATCATCATAGCAGCTCACACCGCGACCGAACAGTAAACAAACATTATTTTTAAACGAAACACTTCAACTTTCATTTTTCAGCATGAAACTATAGCTAGCTATTGCATGTATTGTGTCCATTAAGCAGAGGTTTAAAATCAATAAAGAGGTTTGCATTTTTAAAATTGATGTCAATGTGTTATTTATTTTAGTAGCTATCATTAGCTATGATAATAAATTGATTTCACATCAGTTACGTTGATTTCTATTGTTAACATCAACATTGTTTCAACATTATTTCAATGCATTGATTCAACGTAAACTCGATGAGCACCTGGACGCAGAATCAACATCAGAGATCAACATTGAATGAATGCTTCATCTTATGTTAATTCAACATTGATTCAATGTTTCCTTGCTATCTGGGATGTTTGTTTACTGTTCACAATGTGGGTCGCGGTGTGAGCTGCCATGATGATGTGATGTCAAGTTCTTGGTCGGGGTTGATTTCCCGAACCCTGATTTCAGACATGGAACTTCTAGTTGAAAGGGCGTTTTATTACATTTTGCCTCGTCGGATATCGGGATTCCTATAGTTGGAAATGAATAAACGAATGCAGCATTAGCATCAACCACAAATACGCTTTGCTGTTAAGTCCCCTTTTGTTTATTTTCCTACGTCACCTGTACTATCTCAAACTTTTAACTTAATCAAGAAAAAAAGAAGAAAAAAAAGAAAGACACTCTTTAAGTGTCCTCCGGAAACACTTCCGTTGTGTTGTCAACTTTTGCAGCGCGTTTGTCCTTTTGCAGCACATTTTGGTTAATGCATTTGCTTTGGACTTCTGCATGTGTTTTTGAATTTGCAGCGTTTATGAATTTGCAGCGCATTTCTGTTAATGTATTTGCTTTGGCCTTTTGCAGCGCGTTTCTCCTTTTACAGCATGTTTTTAAAAAATAAAAAAATTAGCCTAGTTGAGAATTGAGTGAGTTATAGGCTATATCAGGGGAAGTCTACATCTGTTAATAGAGTGCTACAGTTTGTAGTCGTAAAACCCGGAAGTGAGTTAGCATTTTTGAGCCATGGGTTCCCTCGCCGATTTCCAATGGGGTTTTAACATGGGGTTTACACAACATAAATTACACACATTAATATATTAACCATAACTCTTTAGGCTTTTATATGGTTTTATAAGTATGTTGCAAACCAGTTTCCAGATTCAAACTACAACTTGAAATAAATACACGTCATTACCTCAGCAGATCCTTGCCTGGCTGCTCTCAAGTGTAGCTTGCAGCTAGTCGTGTCAGCGCTCCCTTGAAACTTTTCCACATCAACTTGTTTTATATGAAATTCAAGAATATGAATGAATACTATTTAAAACTAAGGTCTTCGTAGCCAGCAAGCTAGTATGGAAAGCCGTTTTAACATGTATTCGACTTCCATAGCTAGCTACCTTATTAGTCCCAATTAGCTGCCTATTTTTCGAGCTAGCTGGCCATATATGACTTAGCTAACTACCACAATTGCCTAGCTACAGCTGCCGTTTGAAGCTACATTTTATTTTGTAAGCAAAATAAAATGCTCTAGTTAAACTAGCTGCACTTAGGACGTAGCTAGTAGCTAGGCAATCGCGGTACCTAGCTTAACTCGTATGGCCAGCCAGCTAGAACATTGGGCAGCTAGTTCGGACTAATTTAATAACTGTTAAATTAAAACGGATTGCCATAAGCTATCGTTAGCTTCCTAGCTAAATGTTAAAATTACTTGCCATGAGCTATCGTTCCCAGCATTGCCAAACATGACTCTGGAGACAAGGTTAATCAACCTCCCCGTCAGAAACACGCCCCAAACAAACGGGAGAGTAGGGCGATTGTGGACGAGGTTGAATAGCTAAATTAATATCTAAATTTATAAGCTAGCTAATGTCTTCGAACAATAGTAGCTAGCGTAAATGTAAAAAAAACGACCCAAAAAAAACCGCAACCTGCAACATCAGAAAGGACCAGCCTAAATTGCTTATGTAGGCCTATATAAGCAGGTAGCACTGGATGTTGCTTTGCTCCAGGAGGTAGCAAATGGTCTTCAAAGCACTGGGGCCTAGTTTAACGCAGGAGGACGGCAGGCTCGAAAAACTGTTCAGTGTTCAGTGGTGGTGAGTGACGTTTACAGAATGCGACCGATTGCTGTAGTAATGTCAACCCAGTCTCATGCCCTGGCGTACAAATAACACGATTTTACACTTTCAAAATGCGTACAATTTATACGCCAAATAAAATTTTTGCGTGCAAAAAAAAAACATCACGTCTTTGGCGAGGCTCGGATTTTGGGATTCAACACCACGTGACTTTATGATTTTCTCCGATGAATTACGAGACAAAAAGGAGATCCACCATTTTTATTTCACGGTGAAATAAAGTCAATGGGTAAGCTGATGGGTAAGCTATAGAATATCTTTCTTAGTTAGTAATTGCATTTTAATGCAATATGATGTATAGTTCTCAAGCTTCTTCGTCTCTGCTTTATCTGTGTGGGTTGCCATTTATAGGCTATGCAGAGTCTTGTAGGCTATTACTTGCATAGCTGACATGAGCTAGGTCTGTTCATATCAGTGCATAGGCTGCAATATGATTATTAATGGATTTAGCTTGTGAGCTAGCCATCAGAGCGTGTTGTTTTCGGTTCTTTTGAGACGTATAACATGAGAAAACCGAGGAGATCTGTAATAGAAACAACCGCGTCTGCCCGTTAACTTCTGTAATGAACTGCGATTCCCAGGATTCTGTGCGCTGTCTGTGTGTATTGCCAGAGACGGTTTAAAAATAAGCTTTAGTTAATGCCTACGCTCTAAATGAATGGGGAATTTACTTCCGAAACCAGCGTGACGTAGTCACTTCAGTACTCTATAGGAATCCATGGAACCGGTAAGCGGAAGTAGTCTCCAGTTCTTCTTATAATATATCTCGATGGTTGAACTTCATTCATAAAACCGAGGTTTCCCATATGCAAAAGGTCTTGTAAAAATCATATATGATCATAATGGCAAAGTTTTATAAAAAGCATGTTGATTAGTAGCCCATTATATATTTCGATACAATTCTTATACAATCTCTCAATGTTTATTTTATTTTATAAGGAGTACCATGTATTAGGGAACTATTTAATTTTAGCTTGAAATGTATATGCTAGCTCTCTGCCACATATTTATTTTATAAGTTTTGTATATGGCATATGTGATTTTTATAAGATTTTTACAGACCTTTTGCATATAAGATTACCTTCGTAAACATTTAGGTATCCTGTTATTTGCAAACTGGCAGACTTTTTTATTGTTGTTAGTTTAAGCCAACACAATCTCTCAAGCATGGTACACAACAGATATAGAATGTCGATCTACAAAATACGCACTGTTGTTATTTATAATAATAATAATAATAATAATGCAATTTTATTTAAAGCACTTTTTTACAGCAAAAGACTATTACACAGTTAAAGTAAAATATATAAAAACAATGGAAAAATAAAACAAAAGACTTAATTTTAACATGAAAATGAACATGAAAAAAAAAACTTTTTTCCCCATAGAGGTCTATAGGAAAAGGAGTCAGGAGAAATAACCCTTGCAGTGATCCATCCACATCTCCTCCATATCTGGCAACAGAGTGATGGTTTGGGACTCGTTCGATAGCTCAGACCCTTGCTGACTTACAGCCATTTAGCCAGCCATGTGTTCCATACTGTACCAGTGTAATTTACAGCTGAATCTAGTCTTACCCCCCAATTCTCATAGAGATCAGTTCAAATGCAGAGAGCTTATAGTATCGCTTGTAACAGTACCTGGAAATAAGATATCGAGAGTCTTTTGATGTTGATGGGTCACAGACTTCAGGAAGTAACAGCATGCAAAGGATATGCGACCAAATATTAAATATGATACTTTAAAAATATGTTAAAGCAAAGAGTATGAATACTTATGTAAATTAAAGATTTCAGTTTTCTTTTAATACATTTGCAAAAATTTCTAAAAACATGTTTTCACTTTGTCATTATGGGCTATTTTGTGTAGAATTTTGAGACAAAAAATGAACTCAATCTATTGTAGAATATGTCTGTAATGAAACGTGGAGAAGGTGAAAGGGGTGGGCAGACTTTCCGGCTTGACTGTATGTATGGATTTCATTGCATATTTATTTATTTCATAATATACTGTATTTAATTGATTAGTCACATTTGGTCTTCCATACCTAACGTTAGCAGCCTTAATTCTCAAAAGTGATTTAATATCTTGCATTACTGTCACTAATACCATTTTACTCACACATTCAAATGATCTATTTTAATGAATATATCAAATTAAGTATAATGGATATACAATTATTTTGGTTTGGCGCTGAATGGATCTGCAGATATGAGTCCGTGGACTCATATAAACATCCTAGGGTGTGGAATGTACACCAGCGGTGTTCAATTTATACCAACATTTGTGCTGTGTGAGCAGCAATTCTTAAAGCAACACCAGCAGAGCATGCAAGAGCAGCACAGGTAATGAGCCGCACAGGACAGGCCTGACTCTCAGATTTAAAAAGGGCACTCCATTAGTTATGTGTGCATGTGATTAGTTGAGTCGGAACACATGAGGTTACTGAAGCTGACCATTGGTCGGCAACAGCAAGAGTTTCCTGACCAATCTTGCTATGCGCACTGAATGTGCATCACTCATTTCTGTTTGTTCAAAATAATTCCACCACCAGCAGATGTATGCAAACTGCACCAATGAGACAATAATTTGCATTTAAAAAGCAATGTTATTAAATTGAACAATATCACAAATGGAATATTACTACAAATGATTATATTAACCCATGTAGAGGAGTCTGTATGGTGTTATTTGTACCTTCCTTAACAGGAGCTGGTTTATCCTTCTCTTTAGTAATCTCAGGCTCTGAAACATATACACGTACAATGGAGAAAAAAAAATTGGTACTACACGTATCACTTGCAAACCTATAGTAAATCATCAGTATTTACAGAGAATAGTTTAATTCTCATTGATTATTTCCCAAATATCCAAGGTAAATGGCAAATCCTTAATCACTACCTTTCTGGACAGGAGCTGATTTCACCTCTATGGCAACTTCAGGTACTGAAACAAAACATAAAGAGGTCACTACTATACTTAATATTTTGCACACTTCCAGACACATATAAACATGCAGCATTAAAAAGGAATGAATGGCAGAGTGCTTATACAATCTTAATTTTTAAATAGTGTAAGCCTTTATTACATTAAACTACTTTACAGGAGCTAGTTTGGCTTTGGCAATGCCAGGCTCCCAAACAAATAAACAAAAGAAAAAGGAAAATATGTCCAGGATTCAATCAACAAATTTCCTTACCTTTAACTTTGAAATGAATGTTTTAATTAAAAGGTTTTTTTGCAATCACCAGAATTAACTCCCCATTGTGGCATATGAAACAATTTCATAGTTTGCACTGCAGCATAATATGATCAACAATCTCCTGAGCATAAAATACAAAGGGTTTGAGCATGGGAAAGGACAAATGACAAAGACTGACATAAGGCCAGTAAACTTCAAATATAAATGTTGGCTTGACCGATATTGCGGCTGGAGATCGACAATGGAAAAGGAATGCGACCGAGGCAAAATGCAGTTCACCAAACTGTAGTCTTTATTTTTCACCAGGAAGACTGCACCAGCATAGACATCCACCTACAACAACAGACTAAGAGCATCTGGCAGCCTTTTATAGCTCACTGCTGCAGGTGATCAGCTGGAAGATCCCACCAACAGGGAACATGTAAACCACACAGGAAAACACGTACATAAGAAAATAAATATTCACACAAAACCAACACCAATAATAAATATAATACAAAAGGCGAAATACTCACATAACTACAAAACCCTACAAATAATGCAATAATACACAGCAACAACATGTAAACGTATACAGGCTAACATTCCTGCAAACCCTCCTCAGTTAAATAATTGGCTGCTCCCGGAACTTTAAATAGGTGCCCTTTAACATAACTTCTGTTTGAACGTTAAATGTTAACTTGCAGAACCATCATACACACCATATTTAATTATACCACCACACGAGAATACTTAATCTTGGTGCGAAATGTAAATGTTACTAAAAAATATTCTCTTTCCACAGGGATGGCCAGCCCCCCTGTCATCTGTCACCTTCTGCACCATGTCATCACAATATAACACAATAAAACATGAATAAATAAAATGGTAAAACAGTATTCAATACCCCGATTAGTGATCCTCTTGTGCAATTACACTACACAACTATGCTGTGCCGTAAATATACCTGCCTATAAGGTCTAAATCAATCTCCCATAATGGAGCCCTTGGTCTCCGTTACAATAACACAATAACAGATTAAATCCCTCATTCAAACTACATTGAAGTTAAATAATACTATATGTTTAAATGTGAAATAATTGCAAAATCTTGTGATGAGACTTGGTAACAACACGAATAACTAACAACACGGCAATCCCATAGTTGATAGTAGATAAGAACTGATGTCACCAAGAAATAAATTAATGTCAAGAAATAAACAAATATGTGCAGAGCACTGCATTTAACTTGAGGAATTGAGTTGAGAAAAGTGAATTGAACAGACATATATGAGCACGGAATTTCATTTAACTAAGATGATATTAACTAACATTATTAAGTGTATATGAATTAGAACTAACAAAATAAAATATAACAGAGAATTGAATTTAGCTGGATTATTTTAAATGAACAGAATTATTTAACTTCGCTGATATTTTTAAACACTATTAAAGGGGCTACGTGTAAGATTTTTACATGCATGAATCGCTTTCAATTGCCAATGTATGAACAGATTGTAACGTAACTTGTATTTGACCTTCCCCCACTTTCTCCGTTGCATATCAGAGCCTATGGGTTGATTTTTATGTAAGAGATTCGGGTCGGATTTGCCGGGAAAATCATTTTGTGAATGAAGGATGTGACGTCCTAGCTACATCGATTCAAGCTTATAGCTTGCCGTTTACAAATGACTTTATCAGCTAACGTTGCCAATCAACACCGGATCTAGGTCGAGTAGTTATCATTCATTGTTGCTAAAATTAACACCGTTTGTCATAATACATTGTTGACTGCTTGCTTGCTAGCCAGCAAGCTAGGCAATGTTAGTATAAATCACCCAGGCTGCTGGCTGCAGTACACTTACGGCCACTGTGTCAGTAATGAGAAAAAATTTCTGGACATTACGCATAGCCCCTTTAAATTGAAACAAATATGAATAGAACCTATACCAGGACAAGGGCATTGTGTTCAATTGAGCTGATATTAACCATGATTTAAAGTTTAATATGAAATTGAACTGATATGAGCCTAGGAAATTACCATTAACATTAACATTCTATTACCACAACGTGAATTTGAGACTTTGATCCTAACCAAGGAACAGGGACCTGACACTAAATCTCTCTTCTCTGAACTAGAAGAATTAAAGAAACAAGAAACGCGATTCCTATGGCATGCAGCAACTCTTTCAGAGTACAGACGACAACAATGCATTGCCCGCAGCCTGCAAATTAACAAAATACCATCATTTGGTATGGACGATCAGGACTTTATGAAAAAATGGGAGCAAATTCTCAACAAATGCTCACTTGATCTAGAAGTTCTCATAATCGAAAAGACCAAAACAGAACGCACAAAAAACTAGGCGCTATTAAAACAATTGAAGCAAAAATTCAAGGTTTGCCCGAGCCTGATCTCACCAAAATGAACGAAAAACTAGCGAGCTCACTTGAAGGTTTTAAAAAACAACTCAAACAATATAAACTGAACAAGTACCAATGCTATATCAATGACTATAAAGAAGGCAACATTTATCAATAGCACAAACCAAGATTCCAAAACAAACTTTCAACCAGATCCCGCAGACTTACAGATTTTCCTCGTCGTATCACTAATTAATATCCCTCATCAATGAGTGATGATCAATCAAGTGCATAGTGACAACGACGGAGATCAACCGTCGTTGTCACTAAGCAGAGGGCTTTTTTTTAGATCCATCCCAAACCCACCACCCTCCACAACAACGAGGAAAAGGAAGACGAGGCGGGGCAGACGTACAAAGGGAAGGCACGAGGAGATGTCCTATTGCCCGTAGTCAATTTGTCTAATTTCCCACTTAACCAAACTCTCACTTCACTGTTGAGCATAGGTTTGTCTTTTTCATTGACTAATTGTGTTAATGCTTTTAAACTTAAAGTCGACACGTATAAATTAATGCGACAGTTGCATCTCAAACATTTCTTCTCTCCATTGAACAGAGCCACCAAGTATATTAGGCCTACCACAGAACCACAAACAATTTGTAATTCAAGGAAACCAACTCAATTTGCCCCCAAATCAACATTTAATCCAACAACCAATAATAGTCCCTTTATATCCACTTTTGACAAGTTGGTTGAACAAGATTTGGACAACACGATAAAAAACGACGAGGCCCCAAATACTTTAACCTTACATCTGATGAAAGAAACACATTAAAAGAACTACAAAGTAACGCTGAGATTACCATTCGTTCTGCGGATAAAGGTGGTGTAATCGTTCTTTTGGACACGCAATATTATAACCAAAAAATGCTGGAACATCTCAACAGTGAAACCTATATAGAATTAAAGAATGACCCAACAAATGATTACAAATCTGAGATTGACAATCTGTTATGGCTTTGGAATCAAATTGGATAACTAAAAACGAACATGCCTATCTCACATGCCAATGGCCCGTCATTCCTATTATCTACAGCCTTCCGAAAATTCATAAACACCCCACGGAACCTCCTCTCAGACCGATAGTGTCAGAATTGGATCACTCACGGAACCGCTATCCAAATTTGTGGATTGCTTCCTCAGAGAGTATTTCAGTACACTTCCCTCGCACCTTAAGGACACCAAAGATGTTCTGAACTGCTTAAATCAATGCACCGTGAACCAAAACACTTTATTGGTTTCATTGGATGTTCAAAATTTATATGGATGCATACCACAGGTCTCTAACCGTAACTCAACAGACCTCCCCCCAACACATTTCTGCTTGAACTGCTACATTTGGTATTAAGCCGCAACTACATGAAAAACGACTCACGCTGGTATTTACAGCGAGTAGGCCTGGCTACAGCTACTGTGGTTGTGACCTCTGTTGCCTGTTTGGCTGTCGGTAGGTGGGAGCAAAATGTGATACATGACCCTACCACTAACCCTCATCACTCCAAAATGTACTTATGGAAGAGATATATTGATAATGTTCTTCTGCTCTTTGATGGTTCCCTGGCTGAATTAACTGATTTTGTAATTTACATCAATAACAGCTCACCCTTTCTCAAATTCACTTCAGAATCCAGTCCTACAAAAATATCAAACTTGGATTTAACTATCAGCAAAGATGCTACTGATACAATTCAAACATCCATATTCAGAAAGCCAATGTCAAGAAATTCTCCTACATACTACGAGTAACCACCCCAAAACATCCCAATCGGCCAATTTTTACGGCTAAAAAGGAACTGTTCAAATCCCTTTGATTTTATACTGAAATCTGAAGAAATTACAAATCGTTTCAAAG